>JAODUG010062461.1:0-14315 GCA_027564795.1 Aphredoderus sayanus
GGAAGAAGCAAAAAACAGAGAGAGAGAGAGAGAGAGAGAGAGAGAGAGCACATACCCAGCTCTGGGAGAGAAGGCAGAGAGAGAGAGGTGGGTGAGAGCTCATTCATTCTCACAGATTAATGGCAGCGGCTGTCTGAGGAACCAGACTGACTGGTGTGGAGTCAGAACATGTGCATTGCTTGTGAGTCTTTACGCATGCTAATGTACATGTTATTTTGTGTTATTTTGAGCACTAGGCATTGTTTGTGAGGCCGTGTGTGTGTGCGTGCATGTGCGTGTTGTTCTCCGGAGCAGGTGTGCAGATGTGTTTGACACTTAATTACAGCACTGAGGGAGGAAACCTGAGAAGCCTAAATGGTCTGATGAGCACAATAGACACAGGATATGCTCAAAAGTAGTGGCATTTCATTTCATTATTGAAAAACTGTACAAAATTAGTCTATTTAGCTATTGACACATGTACTTCTTGCAAGTAGCATTGGATAAAAAGCATCTGCTAAATGCTGAAAATGTAAAATATTTCAGTGTAAAATATTTCAGTGCAAAGAATTTCCTGTCAGTGTTTTGCAATTAGACTTAATAGAGTTCTCAGTAGAGCTGAGTGAATTTGTGAAGTCCGTAAGTATATAGAACATACGGGAGCTCTGATATTCTGCATGGACAGCCTTGCCCTGTCAGTCCCTGGCAGGGGCCTTTAACCAGGGAAGCCAGGCAGTCAGGGAGCATTATCCATGATCAAGGGCAGCGCCCACAGCACCCCAGGAGCAAAACCCACCAGCGGCGTGACTTCCCATACCTGTGTGCTTATCAGCTCACCTGCGGTCAACCTGCCGAGGAAGAACCACAAAGGCATGTTCTTATAAAGCGTAGGTTCCGAGTGCGAGCAGCGCTTCTCCGGACAGGAGAATATAAGAACTCAGCGGAGTCTGTATAGAAAATAAGACATTTAAAGGTTGGCATGAGAGTTGCCAGTAGACTAGACTGGAACAAATTGTTAGGGGCGCACAAACAAAACCAGTACCAGGACTTGCTGGACAAACTCCTCAATGTCTGACTTTACACATGGAGGTTTCCGAGCACACACCGTTAATGAATGTGTTCAGCGGGACAATGCACAGAAATAAAATTATAAAATAATTGTGTCTATCAGTTGTTCTGATTTAAATTAAGACCAGGGACACAATTAAAAAGCTATTAACCATCTAGATAAGATGTCACGACTGTGCCGTGAAATAAATTGAAATTCTGTGAAAGAAAGGGCTCACTATTCAACTATTTAAATGCCTTTACTTGAACTCATGTCTTCCTTAAATGTTCTAATCTAAGATCCTTCCAGCATCTTGTTTCGTGGCAATACAGTTAAATGATCACCATAACTGTAACGATATATAAAATATCTAGCTCATAGTCATAAACATTATGTTGCTTGGCAACACATTTTGCCTTGCCTTTGGTGACGGAACCAAATCTTGATAAATAAGATAAATAAAAAATATAATTGTTTATAGAATTGCTGAATAAAAACAATATCACCCGAACCCTAGAAACACTGTTGAAACAGTGTGCGGACGAGCACCAGGGCCACTGTAGGGCATTTACACTGTGTTCAGGGCGTCATTACCGGCGCCTCGTGTGATGAGGGTGTCTGGGTGCGACACCCAGACACCCTCGAAAAGGTGCCGCAACCACGATTGCACCATAGAGACCTTCAGCACTGCAGCGCGGCATGTTCCTCTTGCCGTTCTGACGACACTGGTCCATCAGGGCGAGGGTAGAGAGGGGCGACAGGTGACTGAGAAGTCGCTGGTTCCAACCCCGCTAACTCCTCACCAAGTGTGGAGGTGTCCTTGAGCAAGACACCTAATCCTGACTGCCCCCGGTGGTCAGGTGGCTCCTTGCATGGCTGACACCGCCACCGGTGTGTGAATAAATGGGCATGTGAGGTACAGTGCTTGGAGTGGCTGGAAGGTTAGCAAAGAGCAATATAAATGCACTCCATTTGGGAGGGCAATTCTGAACACAAATTGAGGAGGCTACCTTTGCATGCATTCTTTGCTGCAGCAGGCAGTGGAAGGCAAAGTAATTATAACCACTATCCTAAACTCTTTTCTTGTCAAAGTAACCCACAACTACTGGGGGGGGGGTTAATTAAACTAGGTAAGGACTGGGGTGGCTTCTTTTAAAAGTATATTGCTCAGTTAAACAATCTTCCAGGAAACTGAAATGCTCAGGTAGAGGTAAAAAACCAATAAAACCAAGAGTTTTATTGGTTGTTATAGCATTAACAAAATGAAATCAATCCAATAGTTGGCCCCAGGTGTACTTGTCTGATGGCCATAGAATAATTAAGCTTCCCACACCAAGGCAAAGCAAATGACAATTAGGCCTAGCAGAGGGAACCGGAAGATGAGAACAAATTAAAAGGTGCAGAGAGATTTCTTCTTCACAGAGCGCACAAGAGGCGATGGAGGAAGAAGCCTGAGATGGTCTTTGGGTGCTGGCATCTCCTCCCTTGGAGCTGCAGCAGCAGCAACATTGTCTGCAGTGAGTTGCCCATCGGTTTTAACCCTCCTGTCGCGCTTGGGTTGGGGTTAGGACTAGACACAAGGTTAGAGAAGCGGTCTTTCGCGGGTCATTATTGCGGGTTAATCCTCCTCCTTGAGTCAAAATGATTAGGTTTAAATTAGGTTGATAATTAATAGTTATTTTATTATTATTTTATATTAACCCTCCTGTTGTCCTAGGCTTGGGCCTTTTGCGGGTCATATTTACCCCAGGGCGACACCAGGGTTAAGGATGGGTTCTGTGTCGGACATCCGGCCATAACATCCATACATCCAACATGGTGTCATTAGCAATGGGAGAAATGGGAAATCTGCAGGATGTACTGTACTGTACTGTAGCTACCAGATGGTTTCAGGGTCTCATTTAAACCAAGTACCGGCATTTAACCCTCCTGTTGTCCTCCAGTTTGGCGCCATCAGTATTTATTTATGTATTTGTATCTTTTACAAACATTTAAATATATTTGTACTAAAAATAATACAGTATAGTATTGATATTATTACCTTAGAACAAATTTGTTTGGCTGTCCTGTGATTTAGCTCATTGTAGAAATCTGTATAGTGCAGTAGCATAGTTTATACTTTTTCTGCATTGCAGTCTGTCTAGGTACAGTAAGCTATCTGCTGTCCTATAACAGCAACATTTGAAACAAATTAAATTAAAATGTAGTTAACAGATTTGATGAAAAGACAGTGATTCCAGTCGATGTGATTCTTTTGTTGACAAATTGCATCGCATACAGTAGCAACACCCCGGCCTTCTGAATAGCCAAAATGCCTGTCAATCAAATTCTGACAAAAGGTACTTGAAGGTCTATGAAGGATCACCTTGGCTATTTGAAAGTAAACAACTGAAACATACCGACATTATTTCCTCACCTATCCTCTAGGCACAAGCTTTGACGTCTCTATTCAAAGGCTCCACACGTGGTTCTGTAGAAGGCTGTTTGTTTGTCCTCCTACTGTAAAGGACAGTTAAGTATGCTCTCCACTGGGTCACTGGGACTGCGTGTCCCTGTCTGGACAGCACTTGCATACAGAAGCTAGCGTTACCATTCCCCATCTGTAAGCCGGGGTTGTCTAAAAGATGGCACTTAACACGTTTCCCAACCGTGAAGAGATCTCTTATAGTGACACATACTGTGCACCCTGTTATTCTGCATCCCTGAACCTGTGACATTAACCATCGTGATGTCCTTAAAAATATCGTATTTGGCCACCCGGCAGCGCCATCTGATTGCGTATGATTTTGTGTGTTTTTTAATTGGCATTGCTGTGTGTATTTATTATTTCTTATTTCTATATGTCCTCGGGTTTTAAACACACACACCTTGTTATGCGAGCAGTGTACATCATATGTCTGTGAATTAGGTTTAGCCCCTTCTATCTGCCACAAAGAGCTAGTGATTTGGGTCCTTTTGACCCGAAAGACATCACAAGGGTTAAAAGGGTTCAAATTCTTGAGGGTTAAAAGAACATCAAGTAGTTTAACATACGTACTTGTGTGTCCTCTTAATCTACTGTACATCTTTAGACATTTTCTGTCATCATATATCCATTATGCTAAGACAGCACCGTATACGCATAGTAGTACCTACAATAGCCTAACATACTGTACGCCTTTGTGTTTATTAAACTTATTCTGGTATAGTAAAAACATTAGTCACCTCTAGCTATTTTGAGCTACTGTAATATAAACTGTTAATATAATATTGTTTAATTCATCCTTCAGCTTCCAGAACTACGCTAACAACTAATAGCTAACAATCATCTTACAAAGTTGCCATGTTCAAACAGAGTAGGTACTGTAGTGTTAGTAAAATATATACTAAAAGGGGAACAGAATTTAATAAATGAGCTCATTTTATTTTGCTGTATTTTCTCTCATACAGTAGCCATACACTCCAGGCATTGTTTTCATTATTTCTTACGTAGATTAATCATTTCGCATGGCTCCTTAGCTTCTACAGAAGGTATGAGAACCTTTTCAATCCATTCAGGGATTTGCGTCTTTTCCCTCACCTCCACAGTCTACGGAAAAGAAATTCAGCCGTCGAATATTTGACTAGAACTGGAACACTTTGCATACGGTTGGCGACCTGGAAGTCTGAGGCGGCTTCAGAAGGACTTCTGAGGGAGGGAGCTGCTGTGAAAAGCTAGCAGTTATCTGTGGAACATCCTCGCGGGGATTACGGATCTGGCCACATGCATGGACCTCCCAGCCTCGCGGCTCTCGGGAGACCGGCCGGCAGCCTTATGGCTTTGAGACAACCTCAATCAGCTTTCCGCCAGCCAGATTGAGGTGCACCGGGTTTCAGAAGAGATCTCGATCGCATGATCAATGGCCAAGGCCCTTTGAAAAGACCCCCCTTAACATTCAACCAAGGTCACTTTGATAGCTAGTGTGCACTGCTGATCAGACCACAAATTGCATGTTCAGTGCTCATTAAAGTCACATTAGACCAAGCAAATGCTACATCCATTATAAAGTGTTTTGGTATTGGTTTCTCCTTGGTATATACAGTACTTGACAATGGCACTATTTAAAATGTACAGTAGTATAGTAAAAACAAGAATGCTTTGACATATACAACATAATTGGTGCAGCAACGTTTCAGGTCCAGATCAATAGTCAACTGAATGTTCCCCACACTGCCTGTAACCAAGACAATCTAGGATGTTAGATTCGGCCAATGAGGTGAAGCAAGAATGAGGAAAGGGATAATAAAGGCCTTCCTTCATTTCACATTTTAACGAGGTATAAGATTTGTGATATTTGCCGAAATGTAATGTCAAGCTGCGTAGTTGATTCTGCATGGATATAGAACAGTGAAAGGCATTATGGTGCTCACACTTTAACACACTGCCTGTCAGGACAAACGAATGCATGATAAACATACAACAGCAGTAATGTATCGTCTTACAACAGAGTGGTGGAAATTAAGGGGGTCTGCTCACGGGGCTGAACTGGTGCTGTGCTGCTACCATAACTCACAGTGGGGTTCATTTCTCAATCCCGTACCCTGGATCCTCACTGTCAGTCAACCCCCCCCCTCAATTCCCTCCTGGCGGGAAGTGTGCATGTCTATGTATTTCACAAACACAAGCTCCTATCTACTTACAGCAGCCAAGTGTGTTTGCTAGGCACACACACACAGTACATACTGCACGTGTGTGTGTGCACGTGCAGTATGTACTGTGTGTGTGTGCACGTGCACAGTCGAGACACACACTCAGCCATGCTACAAAGCTACAGAATGTCTAGTGAATGACGATAACGACTGTTCACCTTAACGTATGCTAAGGATACACATGCACCTCGACAGCCAAAGTCAAAATGTATTATTTTATTAAATAAACTACAACATTTACTATTTACATCAGCGCATTTCTACAAGTGTCCCATAGAATGCAATTTATTTGACAGGAATACAATTTAATCAATCAATTTAATAGATGTAATAAATGTATTAAAAAGTGGAGTCTTGGTAAAAAATAGCAAATGGGGGGATTTGAGGCAGCACCATATGGCAGTGCAGGGAGAGGTGCTTTGGTTTTAATCAAGTTCAAATATCAACAATCTTTCTCCAGCATCACTGACTCCACCTTTATAGGAGCAGGTATGGAGCAGCAGCGCAGGTAAAGGCGCCCCTCCCCGCCCCTCCCCCGACCCCAGGATGTTTACAAACGTCAGGTCACCTGCAGGCTTGTAGCCAACAACCCTAGCAGTAACATTTTACGTGATATATTTCAGTGGTGCCTCAGAAAGCACTGCACACATCCTTTGGCAAGCACAGCAAGCTAGAGAATACAGTCCAACAAAATATCTTTTGTCTTATTTGGCAGAAGAGCTCGGTGCAGGCACAAGCGTATGATGCTAACATTTTCCAGCATGTCTTAACCATGGCAGAGGGTGGATTTTGGAAAGATTCCACCTCCTTTGGCTACACTCGATACTGTAGCTTACTGTCTGTTACTAACCACTTGTAATTCCAATATCCAGTTTGCTGCTTATTGCATACTGCCACAATGTCACTAGAGGAAAATGAGGTGAAAACAAATGCTGGCAAAACCTCTAAACACAGTCTACTAAACTGTGGGGTTCACACTGAGAAGCAGATATCATGCACGCTATGCCAACCTTACATGGTATATGTTTGACAGGGGGGCACTGTGTTTTAATGAAACAGCTGTGAGTTTACAAATGAACAATTCTACCACAGAAGAAGAGGTTCTTAGTAAGAGTAATAGCCCTGTGTAAATGAGTGGACAACACAGCCAATGGGCATGCTTCATGGCACACCAATAACCGCCCTGCAGTGTGTTCTTCACAGCCCCAGAGTTGGTGCTCCCCCGGGGGTCATAGTGCGTTTGTATTGTGCACTTTTTTATTTGTTTGGCTCTATAGCTGTGTATCCTCTTGGGGCATGGGGACCTGTAAACGCTTGTGTTAATCTGGCCCAGGACCCCTCTCATTAATGGAAACTTTATCGAAAATCATTCCCCCTCAGATGAATTTTTACAAGTAATTTAGATTTACTGGTGGGACCCTAAATCACCCAATCCTCCTGGTGGGATTCAACAAAACAACTGCAGATTACACACAAACAATTTCCCTATGAAAGAGAGAAGCATTAATAGAAAACAAACAGGCCTAAATGAGAAAATGTCGTTATATTAATAAACGGCAAATGATAGTAGGAGGCCCTTAGGAGTCTCCATTGTATTCCCAAAGACTAGTTTGGAACATTATGGACTGTGCTCCATGCAAACTTCAGCATGCTCTTGTGACAAACACACACACACACACACAATAAATGCTATAGTAAATATCCTCCATCATGTATTTTAACCAGAAAGTGTTTATATAGTGAAAACCTAATCGATAAGGGTTTCTTAGATAGGGGAGAAGCAGCCTTGATGCAATGTGTTCAGATACATCTGGGACGAGCAATTACTTGTTAGGCAAACAATGAAGCATGTTTAGAAAATCAGGCTGTAAAACGCATAAATAACTTGAAGATTACACGTATTTTCAAAGATGACAGAGCATCCTAACGAAAAGAAGACATTAGATGAACACAGTGTCTTTCTGTCACACTAAAAAGCAGACACTCGTGCAATCCAAAATAAATCCAATTGATACGCTCAATTTCCAAGGATGTCAACGAGCTCCTGTTGAAGTGAGACTTTAAATGGTCCCTTGGAATTCAAAAACATCTTTCAGGAGGCGTACAGGGTTCGTATGCCCAAGTAGTTGGCCAAACCCCATCTGTGATAACAGAACTACACACGCTAAGGCTGAAATAAAACTGCCAACTTTCTGCAGATAATACTTTTTATGCATTTAAAGCTCATTTTGCTGCATTCTGTCTACCACAACATTAATAATCTGTGTGAGGTAATAAAATCACGCAGTGTTGAATCAATCACAGCCACTACTGCTGCCAGGATAATGGCCCAGGAAACACACTTTAAGCATGAAGCAACCCACTAACAGCTAGAATCTGAAGCACTAAGTTTGAGCAAAAGTAATTTGATATCAGAATCCAGATAATTGGGTTTATTACTGTAACTGAGGGTTGGCCTGATTAAATACTTACCCATTACAATAAAGAAAAATAATAATACATATAATAATAATAAAATGATGATCCCTAGGATTACAGTAGTATGTAAAGTATTATGGGGAGTTGTATCTCATAGGGGGAAGTCTTTACTAAAGAATACAGAGCTACATTCTTGTTAGCTGCAGTCTTCCATTTTCTGCTCTGCTGTCTGTGTGTCTGATGAAGGTCAAGTCTAAACGCCTGTCCAGCTCTTTGTTTAAAGCCAGACACTCACAGCAGAACAACGCCTTTGAGAACCGGCTCAAAGATTTACCCACAATGCAGCTGGCAAAGATAAAGACTTTAAAACACACAATCGGCAGAAAAGTGCATTCTCTAAAAGCTGACAAGTTCAGCATGAATACAATGTAATGCTCATTTAAAAAAAAAAGTTATGGATAAGAATACTCTTGTAGCAGTTACTCTGTACTACCTCTATGTCTGTGGCATAATTGTTGTACATACAGTATGTACTGTATATTGACATAGACACATGTTGAACAATTCTTTTTAAAGGCTATTTGTTAACTTTTCTTTACACCAAAGCCAAATATACATTTTTTACATGACACTGAGGTTCCTGTTTTCATTTGACAATCCTCAAACAAGCTTCACTGGCATTAATCTCTTAATTTTTAAACGTGAGACATTTTATATTTTTAATGTCCAGTTAAGCAGGAAGCCAAAAGCCCTCTGACGTCCTGCAAGTAGCTCTTCAGCTTGGTTTTCTGATTACATCCTTTTTGAACATACGCTTTCAAGTGAAATTAATCAATGTCTTTATCACTTGGGCAGTGTCATTACCCAACCACAGAGTGAGGAATGAAAGTGCTAATTGCACAGCAAGTGGGGCTTTGTGTGGGAAGCCAAAAGTTTGCTCAGCAAGATAGTTTTTGAAAATGCTATCTAGTGAATAATGGCTGAATAGACAAAGATGTTCTTAAATCCTCATCATAATGGAATGACTGAATGCAAAAAAAAAAAAAAAAGTTTAATCAATTTGCTGAACGTGATGCACTCACTAACATATTAAAACCTAAATTATTTCAAAATTAACATTTGTCTATATACACAATATAAAAATACAGAATTGCTAATTTTATATGCATGTTATATGTTCGTAAACATGCTACTGTTCGTTGTCGTGATCAAGTCAATCTTGTTTACGGTCCCAGAACAGGTCTCATACTTCCCGTGGTAAGACCATATCAACAGGCTACAGAATGATGGCGGCCATACATCCACAGCCGTGGGGATACCTGGATGTCATTATTTAAGCCACGACATCGTGACATTAGTGATGTCACATTAGCTGCGTGATTACATTCTGACACCGTGGGGCAGAGATGGATTGCGGTGCCTGAGGCATGTGTTATTACACCAGGAGACTGAGGAATACAGACTTTGCTGACTTGATCTCCTGGTTTACAAAGAAGGCTGCTGCTTTTCATCTCCACACTGCGGTCTTAAGAAATCGAACAATTATGTTTGCCTTGCCCAAATTGGCTCCAAATGAGTTGCTCTGTATTGTCCGGGCACATAATGAGTGTGTTAAAAAGGATAGCTCGAAGAGGGTTTTTAAACAGGTCTTCTCATAACAATTCTTTGTATATTTTCATGATATTATAGCAGGTTAGGATATAATTTCCAGTGACACCGATGGATAATTCCTTTTCAAGGTGTGTTCAAACAACTCCACAGCTCTATGCAACATTCAGTAAAGCTTGTACAGTGTTTTACCTGTTTTCCAGGAGAAGTGGTGGTCCTTGGGAAACTCAATGTCTGACCGGACTTGAACAGAAACGAGAGACAACAGGAAGAAAAGAGGGAAGTAGTCCACAGCTCGCCATCTCCAGGCAAGGAGGTCATCTTTCAGCACCATAGTCCAGTCCTTTGACGTAACGTCCCCGCTTAATCCTGTGGTGGGGAACAATCACATGGCGTTTTAAAAGGTATAGGAAGTCATTCTGGAGAAAAACACCTCTCTCTTCAATGCCATATGGGTGCTCCCTCAGAAGCTCCAGGCCACACAGTGCGAAGGTTAGGACATTAGTGTTGTGTTTTGGTTGCCCAGGCTCCTATTTACGGAGCTGGGGCTCTGTTGTAGTACTGGATTACAGTATGCATTAACCATCGTCTTAAAACATAGTGTTGAACCACCAGGCGGCGCCATCTGATTGTGTATGATTGTATGGTTATTGTTATTGTCATTGCTGTGTGTATTAATTTCTTTCTTAATTATTTCTTTATGTATTTATGTTGTTTTATGTGCCTTTAAACCCTCCTGTTTCCAACACACACCTTGTTCATACTTCATCATACTGTATGTCTGTGTACGCTGTAGAAATAGGTTTAGCGCCCTCTATCTGCCACAAAGAGCTGGTGATTTGGGATATATTTGATGAATTTGACAAAGTATTTGCTTCTGAGGGAGCACTATATGGCAGTGAAGGGAGAGGTCAGTGGTTTTGTTTGGATTTCTGAAGAATGACTATCACTTCCTTTAAGCTGGTATTTATCTGTTTGTAGGATTGAATGTTAAAAGGTAATGCGTTGATGTATCTATATATAAATAAGTTAATAACTTATTATTATAACAGAATTGTGTTTGCTTACGATAACCTGTGTATCAACAAATGCATAAAATCTTAAAATGTTAGCCTGTATTATCATTTTATGTTCATGAGATGTAATGTGGTATTTTAGAGTAAAGGACTGATGTATAAGTGAAGATACACTGCCAACAGTTCAAATGGGAAAACCCAGCAGGCAAGGAATGACAACGAATTATCTCCTTAAAATACAACTAAATTACTTAATTGTTGACACACAGTGATATGTGGAATGCACTGTGGTTTTAATTCTGTTAGCGTTTTGGAGCAGCAGACACCTTCTCACACAGAAAAGCAACAGCTCATTTCCAAACAGCTCTGGACAACATCTTTCAGGGCACAGACAGAACGGTAAGCTAGCAGGCTACAAGGAGATATTTGATAAGTGTTACTTACAATCGTGTACTATACCTTTACCCTTCCCATATACCTGGGTCAGGAGGGGGAGGCTCAAGGTACTAGTGCCAGGATGTAATGAGGAGGGGAGGCGTAAAGCTTGGAATAATTGTAGGGTATTAGGAGCGTCTTATTGGAGCTCATTTATTCCATCTCCTGCTACTGTGATTCATGTCCTGGGAGTGCTGGGGATTAGTGCTGGATTCACCAGGCCTGTAATTGTGTTACACCAACAGCAACATTAACGAATACATGGCTTTGGATCCGTAAAGCACCTGACACCTTCACAGACACATTTTATTGGGGTTGATGTCTGCTGTGATTCAATTTCTGCCAAAAACGAGTTGAGCTGGAACAGTTGAAGGGTATTTAAAGATTTGACAGTTGCTCATCCTACTTGGAAGAGTGGCACCTCCATTCCAAACCGCCAGATGGCTTAAAGGTGGAGACAGTGATTGTAAGATAATTCACTCTGTCAAATTCAGCGGATATGTCCTCATGGTCTGCTGGCAGTCAGTTCTGTGTGGACGCTGAAAAATGAATCCGGTGTTTCTACACAGTCCTGATTCTGTAAATGGGAACTCAAACAAAGTGGTGCAGACTGCACCACCCTTGACAGTGTGTGTGCAATGTGGGAATGGAGCTTCGGCTGCGTCAACGCCCCACATGGAACTGAAGGGAGAGCTGCTTTTGTTTTGATCGAGATCAAATATCAACAATCTTTCTCCAGCACCTCTGATGCCACCTTTAATGTCGGGCGCTCTGAGATGTTCTAACTCTATGAAGAGACAGTTATGTTTTAGTGTTTTCCATCATCGCTACACACTATTAGATTTATCTTTTCTTAATGTTGCAGACCATCATGGCAGGCCGAGTTTATTCAGTTAGCAGAGAGAGCTGGTGCAGCCAATGAGACGGTTACTATTGATGAGTAATATCTATCTGAGATGGATGATTATTTCCACATGGCTTATCTGTGAAGGTTCCGTCTGCATTGATTCTTGCTGGATTTCATTCCGGGTAAATTAGATTTTAATCTCCTTGCCATCGCTGTGTCTCAGTGGTGAGATTTCTTTTTAAAGTTTTGACTAAATTATCTTATTTGCCTCCGGGGGGTTTTAGGTGCAACCGAGTGCCTTGTTCACTCTGCGTGCTGGCCACGTTCTGTCCCAGAATAATGAACCGACTGCATTCTGTCTCACACATACCAGCAGTATACTTGTTGCCATTATACTGTATACTGCCCAGCTTCAACACATTCCATATGTGGAACCCCAGGTTAGAAGAAGGGATGAGATGACAGGCAACATGTCTGTTTTACAGTATATGACTTTCTACCAATAGATGTTTTATAATTGTTCTGACTTTATACCACTAGATGGTTTATAGTCCCTCTACATGACTTTCTACCACTAGATGTCAATATAAGCACACAAGCCTCTAATAGGGGGTTCAAACAGGAAGTGAAGCAAAATATCGCTTCCCGTTACTCGTCTGAGTTTTACCGCTTGATGTATTTGTGTATAGTTTATTCGCGTTACTCGTACAAATGAACACAAACCGCAAATATTCCAAGTAGATATCAAGGACTTTTTCCTGGTATCAAACATGGCCCACTACTATCGCTAACTTGGTTCTTAGTGAAGTACAACCGATCAATCAAGTAAGATGACATATTTTCAGTACGTACCGATACCAGGTAGTCCTTCCTCCAAGCAATATCCTCCTCCCCCTCGGTCTCTATACTCATGTTTAATTGTGTCAAACAACTCTGGCTGTCCACACAGCCACAAATATTTTATCCTCCATTTTTCAGATAGCTTACTACAGCATGTTAGTAACGTCTGCCAGTACTGTACTATGTCTTGAGTGTTTGCTGCCATATTAGTGTTCACATTTTTGTCTAATATCTTATAGTGCTCCTTTAACCCTCCAGCTGTCCTCGGGTTTCAAACGCACTACCTTGTTGTGCCAGAAGAAGGAGTCGACCTTTGGCGCCATCTGCTGGCGCAACAAGGTAGTGCATTGGGTCCGTTTGACCCAAAGGACAGCGGGAGGGTTTAAAGGTGACTCGTTAACATTCACTGCATTCATAGAGTGCATGATGGCTTCTTTATTCTGTATCGTGGACGGCGAGCGCATTGGTTCTGTCACTGGTGGGCAGCCACCCCTTACTACGGCGAGCCTATGCCAGATATGCCAGAAGCACAGCTCTGCCGCCTGATTACAGGAGCACCTCGGGGCCCCGGGGCCCTGGAAGACATACCTGACTGCACCCACATGCCAGCCCTGCCGCTGTCTGCTGCCAGGCTAACTTGGCTGTCCACAGGACAGGCTACACACTGCTGCCACTGTTGCTGCCGTTTGTGCCACAGAGCCACCCCCCTCCCCCCCCACCATGCCCCCCCCAGACCACAAACAAGCCCCGAGAACATGAGTGACCCCTGAGCCACCCCACCAGTGTGGTTTACTTAGTGTCCATCTTGCTTGTCAAATATTAGCTGACTGTGGGCGCCGCGGGAAGGGAAAAGGGAGGGGGTGGGCTGGTGAACATGATGTTTGCCGAGCGAGGACCTCAGTCTCCCTCGTGTGCAGTGGGGGGTGGGGGGGGGGCTGCTGAAGAATGAGTCTTTAAAATAAAAATAAAAATTAAAAAAATAAAAATTGCCACTTGAGGCTGGCTCCAAACCAAACTCGAGTCAGTCCCTGTAGACCCCCCCATGTTAAAATGTCCAGCTTTACAGCAGAAAGAGACTGTTTACAGCCTGGTTCAAGACCTTTTATGTCTCTATGCCTAGTTTCCCCCTGGGCAAGGGTGGGGGGGGGGGGGGGGTGTAATCATCAGTTGTAATTGATTAAGCCAAACATTTATCCCATTGTTATGGACAGCCGGGAGGTACTGCCAAGATGGCGACGGGGTTTTTAACCCTCGTGTTGTCCTTCGGGTCAAACTGTCCCAAGTCACTACTTCTTTGAGAGCACATGATGTAGTCAAGCGTTTCTTTCTAAATGGCGGTAGCGCTAGATTAATCCTTATGATGTCCTCTGGGTCAAACTGACCCAACTCACTAGCTCTTTGTGGCAGATAGAGGGCGCTAAACCTAATTCTACAGCTTACACACACATATGATGTG
>JAODUG010062493.1:0-14308 GCA_027564795.1 Aphredoderus sayanus
TCATCGTTCATCGACGTACCTCTCCAACCAAGACCTGTAAAGTACTTACCTCCTGTCTTCCTGCATTAAAAGTATTTTGTGTTGTTAAAGAAGTCTCCTTCTCCGTCTGGCTTTGTCTCCGCGCTTGGGTCCCCCTTGCTACCCCCCCCCTCGCACGTAGCCTGACAAGGGGTTTCAGAACACAGCATACTTAGTGTTGTATAGCTTACCTTAATATTAGTTATTCACTACCATTCCATTAATCCACACCACATACATCCTAATTAAACATATTCCATAACATTAAACACATGACAGTTAACAGGCAGTGATACTGTATATTACAGGTGTAGCCTACAGTACATACATTTTAATGTACATTATTCTAGCTGTGTAATCTGTTGTTTTGCCCTCAGGTATATTGGTGTATAATGTAACTTCACTGCTACTTCAGTACTTCACTATATTTCACTACTTCACTATATTTAGTATTATAGTTTAAAGTGCCAACTAATCTTTCAAAACATTCCATAAGAACCAGAAAAGCTGGACTAAGCTGGAAAAAAATCATTGTGTCAAATACGATTTGGCTCCTGTTGTGACATAATTTCTGTATTTGTAACCAATTGCCTCTGACATACTGTATCACCAGATAGCCAATCTTAGGAGAACATGTTTAAAAAGTGAAACATCAACTGAACAGAAATGTTTGAATGAAGTTTGAAGGGAGGAAAAAGTATGTTAGAAAAACAAAAACAATGGGGACTTTATGTAAAATGTATTCACATACAATTAATTTTAAAATGACTAAGCTGTGTGTAGTAAATACTACCTGTAATAATTTATATGGGTGTTTGCAGTTTATAATGCCAGTAATATGTGGAGAAGACTATAGAAAAATACAGAACTAGTATTTTGCAACAATGCTTGAGTGGCAGTAAGTGTGAGAGACATCCTGTCCTAGGTTATTTGTCCCTATGACCGATTAGCCCCCTGCACCTCTAACACACACACACACACACACACACACACACACACACACACACATGCCTGTGGCTCATAAACTAAAGGACCATGAAATTGGAGAGGGGAAGAAACAGGCAGGACACAGACCGAACCTCACACATACATTCCTGATTCTCCTTAGCCACACACCTGTGTCCTCTCCCAGGGCTCTGTATAAGTGGCTTTCAGAAATGGAAGGTCGGAAGGGTCCTCAATCATATCTACCCAAACGGTACAAGATAACTTTAAGGGTGTCGAGAGATTTAGAAATAATAATTGTATTAGTAAACAAAATGATTATTTAATAGAAAGTGCATGCAGTAGATATTTTCAATTTTGTTTGTTAGTTGGTTGATGCTTGGTTCGAAGGGCAGCAGAATAAATAATGGAAGAGAGGATGGAGTAGGTAAAAAACAATGATGTCTATCTTGTGACATATAGGGAGTGAAACAAATGAGAGAGCAAAGGGGAACTCAATAACTCTTATCTAGCTATATATTCAGCTTACTTATTGACTTATGACTTATTCAGTCATTTTCCATGCTATTAGCTATGCTTCAATAGGATGAGCAGCTGAGATGATGGCTAGTGGAACTGTTTTTCAACTTCTACTTGAATGGTGGGAAGCCCAAAATGAGGTGCAAAGAGGGAAAACAACTAATGATTTATGAAACACTGTTTACATGAGCATGTCAATCCCAGTACAAAACTACTGTGGGGAACGCATGGTGGCGTAATAGCTACAGTAGCTAACGAGGATGCCGCCTGTAAAATCTTACTTTAAGTCTGTCAACATAATAACCATATTAACTGATGATAATCAATTATGACACCCAGAGCAGCTGTGTGTATCAGACATGCCATCCCCCAAACTACCTGTGTTATTCTTGACGATTTGTTTTCAGAAATGTAATACATTCATACCAATATCATTGGTAGGTATGTTTGTCCCACTCTTACTTGTGGAGACCACCATGTGTCACAGGTGAACAGCTAAGTTAGAAGCTAACTATGACAATTATGCAGGACTAGTGATTATCTTCCAGTCACATTCTGGTAAACGTCACAGTGCCTGGGAGTATTTTTTATTTTTTCGTAGGCATAAATGTAGATGGCGGTACCTTCTGGATGGTCTCCAGCATGGACCAGCCTCCATTCCATGGCTTGGTGGACTTCCTGATGCAGTTCAGGCTAGCCATGCTATGCCACTTCCTGTCCTCCAGCTTCCTGTAGAAGGCGTTGGCCAACATCAGAACACTGTCATACAGGTAGAGGTTAGACACCTGGGAAGAGAAGAATAGAAGGCTCAAGAAGGATATGGACACCACAGCAACACAGAAAATGCTTATAGGTAAGTTATACACATTATATAAGTTGACTTAGAACAAGTAAATGGGTAGTGAAACAATACTTTGTGTATTTATTTCAACGGAGACAGATTAACTGACAACACACATATATAGGTCGTCACACACACCTGCTGAAAGAAGTTCCTCTTAAATAAGGTTGCCGTGGCAACTGAAGTTTCGCCAAGTATTTCCTGTCTCACCCATGACGCTACTAACTCTTATTACCCCTTTAATAAAACAGTACAAGAGCGTATAAACATTTAATTCCATCCCCATGTCTGCACAGGAATATTATTTTGTGAAGGTCTTTATCCTCATGTTTGCGTACGTGTTATGTGAGCACAATGTATTTACACTAGAAATGTGTACACATGCGTGCGCTCCGTGCGTGCTTGTGTGTATACCAGTGCATGTTTGCACAATGTTACAGATGTTGACTTAAACTATGTGTTTGAGACTGTGCAGGTCCTGGGGTACTGTTGGAGCTTGTAATGGGAGCTGGCTGGACTTTGTATAGCTATGTATCAACATCAACGATCTGGTACATACATTTGTCCCCTGTGCATGTAACCTAGGTTAAGCGCTTTGTGGAAGGGCATTAATAGGAAGCACAGTGGCTGAAAGCAGTATGTCCCTGAGGATGCCTCCTATTAGAGGAGTTTTGTTCAATTAGCCCCTTAACACCACCTCTAGAAGCCTCATTAAACTTTGTTTCAGCATTGCAAGTGACTAAAAATGTACTGTAAAGCTATTGATGTGAGGCTACACTGTGAATATGTTGTGAGGTGGCCACAGATATACAGTCCACCTGCCAAACACACACACGCACGCACACACACACACACACGCACACACACTCAAACGCAGAATGTTAGCTGAACATTGATAATTCAAGGACAATACATGAAACACTCCGGTAAACAAAGACTGTTGCTTAACCCTCCTGTTGTCCTCCGGGTCAAACTATCCCAAAATCACTAGCTCTTTGTGGCAGATAGAAGGCGCTAAACCTAATTCTACAGTTTACACAGACATATGATGTGCACTGCTGGCACAACAAGGTGTGAGGTTGAAACCCGAGGACAACAGGAGGGTTAAAAGGCACATAAAACAACACAAATACATAAATAAATAATTCATAAAGAAATAAATACACAGCAATGACAATTAAAAGAACCATACAATCATACACAATCTGATGGCGCCATCTGGTGGCATAATACGATGTATATAAGGACAACAGGAGGGTTAACATGATCACTCACACACACATAAGAGTGTAGCAGTAAAATGAGAGTAATCCTGTATCCAGCGTGACCAGATGGGATCGTGGTATTGTTTCTAACCCACGGCTAAAAGTGGGGTGGAGGGGAAGAGATGGACTGCACAAACAAACACATTAAAAGCCCCACATTCAAAGGTGCACACACACACACACACACACACACAAACTCTGACAAGTTCACACAAAGAGACTGACACCAGCGTGCACCGGAACTCACCCCGGAGTAAAGACCAAATGCAGTGTGACAAATGAGCATCACTCTGTCCAGCAGACTGGCATACCAGACACAGCACACCGCCTCAGGCTAAGACACCACTAACTCATTCATACACACACACACGCACACCAATTATCCCATCTCTCCCCACTCTACTTCCATTTGGTTTCTGGAATAGGAGAGCAGAGCAAGACGAATATGATACGGTAGCGATATGGCAGAAGGGCAGATTAGATCAGAACAGGATAGCAAAAGATACAGCATTCCCCCTCATTAGTTACATTTACACTCCTTGATTGTGTTATAGCACCCTGAAAGGCATAAACATTCCCGCCATAGCTCACATATATTTGTTTTTTTATGTTGCGCTTGTGTTGAATACATTGCCCTTGCAGGTGAGATAGCTGTTGTGTCTTTCTATGCATTCTGTATGCAGGCTACAGTGTGTCTCTTACAGATTTGCATGTGTATGAAACAATGAGCAGGGGGTGTGTGTAAGGACCACAGGCCTAACAGGGTCTAGGGGGATAATGGTCTGGGGTGGAGTGGTAAGGCAGAGTGGGCAGTGATGGTCTCACAGGTTATGAGTAGCAGAGAACAGTGCGTAGGAGAGAGGAGTGTTCAGGAACAGAAGGTGCCGGTCCACTCAAAACGGGCTAACAGCTTCACTCTGATGTCTGTAAACATTGTTTGGATTTTTTTTTAAGGCTCTTCAGATTGTGAGCAGTTAGCTGTCGCACTGTCTGGAGTTGGAGCGCAACTTCTCCGCATATGTGACTTTTGACGGACGCACTGAGGACTCACAGCACTGCAGTGGCATACAAGGGCACTTTATTGCAACATCGCCACACAAACAGGAGGTTCACACATACAATTATGTGTTCTCTATAACATGACACGCACACACACGCACACACGCACGCACACGCGCACAAGCTCGAACCCATCTGTGGACTTTGTCACTGCTGTCAGCAGTGTTGCTGAATTGACATGATGATGACGATATCAGTTTAACGGCCACCCAGAGGGCCTGTCACTCTGACAGTCAACAAATCACCCAGCCAGTCAGTCAGTCAGGCAGGCCAAACAGGTCTTTAGCCAGCCAACCAGACACGCAAACAGTTAATCACAGATTCCTACAAGTCAGCCATTAGCCCAGTTAGTGAGTCCAACAATTGTTCCTAAACTGACCGTCTGCATTGATTGACATATTACAAATATACGTCTAATACATCACTTACTGTACTTCCTCTTGGTAAGGACTTCATGAAAACCACTTTAAGGTCAGACCCTTCTGTAGGGTCTGACCTTAAAGGCCAGTCTTGCCTACCAAATTAGAGTTGTGTTGTCTGATAGGGTTAATGTATAACTTGTTTTAAGATTAATTAAAATTCCTCTATGAATCAATCCTTGTGTAAAACGAGCTAATCAGATTTGGCCCCTGGTGTGACATCATTTCTGGATTGTAACTCCCTCTGATCACATGTACCCCTCCCACTACCAGTCAAATAGCCAATGAAATTAGGGCATGTTAAAGAAAGTGCAACTGATTGTTGTGTTCAGCTAAGAGGGAAAAATCTGCCCAAACAAAATTGGAATGATATACTGTATAGGGCCTTAAATTACAGACATGGGTGCTCAAATAGGTGATTCCTATTGAGACTGTAACTGTGATTAAGGGATTTAAAAATAAACTTGACTTCTCAATATACAGTACTATACAAGCTGAATATGCAAGCCCTACTACAAAAGAAAGCACTTAGCATGGGAAATTACCACTAGAACCATAAAAACAAGTGTAAAAAGGTAATGACAGTTATTAACATCAGCGTTATCTTCCATAGCCTTGATAGTATTAAAGCATACTGTACAGGTCATGACAGCTATGGAAAGGTAAACCCACTGCATTTGTGCATGGCTAAAGTTCACAAATGTAAAATCGCTGGTCAACGATTGAGTGACTTGGCCTGGCGTACATGTCTATTCACCTACTGTAATGCTGCTCAATTGTAAATATGTACTAGTGATAACCAAACCTCTAGATTCTGAAGGTATCCCTCTTGTGGGTCACAGAGCAGAGAGGAGATGCGGTGGTTATGTCTCACGCAGCGCGTACTGCTGTCCTTCCACAGCGGAAAGATCTGACGGATTACCGTCATTCGTCCCAATGCACTGTGGGTAAGCTCCAAGATCTCGGTGTCACTGATCTCCTGCAACGAGGACAGAAAAAGGAAGGGAGGAAACAGAGACAGAGGGAGGAAAAGGGGAGATTAGGTAGGTGACAGGAGATGGAGTGGTAAGAGATTAATTTGATTTAAAAAGTAACTCCCAGTTTTGTCTTTCAATCAGTGGAATCTTTACTTTGGTGACCTCAGCGCAGTGCCTGCCATGCACCAGTAATTACAGATATGAACTTTTTCCTGCATATTTCTAAGTGAGTACAACTGACAGGAGCAATTTAACGTCTAATAAGTTGAATAAGTTCAGTGGCCTCTGGGATCCTGAAGCCTATACAGACTTTCTGTAAAGCATGATTGTCAATTTGATGAACAGTCCTTCCTGTGCCGGGAAATGTGACTCCTTGGAAATTGGAGCATCGCATCCACCAATAGCATTGTTTGCAGGGTAAGGAGCTGAACACTCAGATGTTAGATGTAAAATGATCGTGAGTGGGACACAGCAAGATTGTGGCACCTGCTGTAAAATCCTGTTATTACTTGTTGTATTAATGTTGACTATCTTTTAACCCCTGCCACATGACATACAAATTGGTTTTGTGTTTAAAATAACTAGAGCTATAAAGCTTTGAGTAGAATATATGATTAAATCTAATCACAAAACAAAAAAATCACTTTCTGAAATTGAAATAATGCAGTATTTAATGTACCAAGGTAATCTTGAAGGTAATGTAAAGACTGCACAGTGGGTGAGCCATGGCATAAGTTACCATGGGTCACCCACTGTGCAGACATACTGCAGCAATCAATATTCCGACTATTTTCTTGCACTTATCAGCTGAAGAACGGATGCTGTATAGAAGAAAATTGATGTGGTATTACATTGAAATGAGAAATTCTAATGCCCAAGCCCAAAAGCAGTTTAGCTGGGAACTTTCAAAAGAATCAAACAAGAGATGTTGAGAGCAATCATTTGTCAGCCATTTGAAACATTGCACAGACTCAGTTTCCTAGAATTGGATTGGCATATTGATAGAAGTTAGAGGGCAGACCAGATATACTGTATAGAGGCTATTATATGTGATTTACAAAATCAACATCAAGATTGCCAACCTATCTCTATTGACAAAAGAAAATTACTTTGAGAGGTGATTATTTTAGACCCTTTTATACATATTTAAAGATGTGAAATACTGGGCCTACTGTAATGTACAGTATATCTCAGTGGCTGGGGTGACTAGGCAGTATTTGTTTTTTGTATTGTGAATATTGGGTTTTTACATTCATAAATATACTCTGAGTGTGTTTAGTTTATATTGTCATTATATATCCGTTTGTGGTTCTCTTTGTTGGAGTGGTTGTATTTGTTTTTTCCATGTTTATTTCTGCATGTTTGATAAAGTGAACCTGGATGGTTTCACGGACTCACCCATATCCAAATGGCATTGGCCAAACCTGAGAGACAGAGCTTAAAAACAAGATAAAGAAACAGGGGTGGCAGTCAAAGTTGCAGTTGGAGTGAGTTCCAGTCAGAGTTCAGGGCAGGAAGAAGTTCAAGCTGAGGAACACAAATGAAGGACCGGACCTGAGAAACTGGACAGCGGAAAATGGACAGTACCAATAGTAGCACCACGCCACGCTGTGTTTCCTTGATTGTTGCAGTCTGCTGGTATGACTGTGTGCGAGGTGCGCTTGATTCTTACGTCACACGTTTTCCATAGTCATGTGACATGGGCCAGGAAAACAAAGAGAAGATCAGAGCATGCAGTATGTAGGCTACGGCTGTGAAAACGTCTGGAAGTGATGCAGCCACCCACGTTTTGTATATTGTGAGTATTGTTTTAGAGAAGGTAGTTTTAGTCTATAGGGTTTTTGTGTTAGTTTTTACTTTTTATGTAGCCTATTTTATCTGTAACTACTGCATCTCGTCTTGTTGATAATGGTAACCCACAAAAGATGTGTGCAGAACCCATGATACAGTATATATGTTCTAAAAGCGATAATATCTGAACATTAATAAAAGCACATCTGCGTTTGTTTGCTAATATACTATATACTGTGCTGTAGTTTGGTGGGTAAGTACTGTAACTGTATGGATAAGTACTGTAACTGTATGGATGTTGCATTATGAAAGGCATACCCAAGCTGCAATCCATCATTAATCTACAATTCAAATTCCATTGAAGAATCAATATAAAGGAGTTAGCAGGCCCACAGGAAGTTATAGCCTCACACGTACGCTATGCTAGCTGCCCTGCTGTATAAAACACTCACTGCCAGAGAGTGAAACCAACAGAGACAGCAGGTGGAAATTAGATTGCAGCATGCTCAGTTTGTATGTTGGCATATCACCAAATGCCATCCCCCATATAGAAAACCCCCATGAATTTCCCATTTGATTACAGTTCATGTGGTTTGTCTGTGAGGGGTAGCATCAAAATAAGAAAAGAAAATTAAGCTAAAAAAGTTGCCGTAATTGTGCATACAATATAACTTGTATGCGCAAAAAATTGTTTGTTCCATTTCCGCTGTCTAATTAGTCATTAGGCAGTGCTTTAGTGCTCTGCCCGCATCAGGGGAAATGTGTATAGAAGAAAAGCAGCTGTGACACTGGTTGCTCCTCAAATGAAGGGGGCGGCTCAATGGAACACAAAGAGCTGCTGAAATGTTGTGGTGAGGTTCTGGTAATCAAATATAACGAGACAGGAACTGCACCTGGTCTAATAATATGGCTGCAAGCACTCTGGAGGCCCGACTTTATTACTTTCTGCATGCTAAATGCTCTGGTTTGAAAAAAAAGAATGTAGGGAGTATGAAAATATCTTTAAGTTTCTGCAAGGAATTCCCTATGACAAGTTTAGCTATATTTTAACAAGGGAAGTACAGCTACACCGTGGCTAAAGATGACATTCTACCAGGAAAACGTGGTGCAAGAAGAACTGTCTAATAATAGGTAACTGCCTACCCACTTTAATTATCTGTAACAGTACAATACATTCTTTAATATGTATTGCATTCTTGACTCTCCAGAATAGATGCAGATATTGCTTGCACCCTACTCATGTATTCTCATATCACATACTTAAATTGCACACTGGTAGGCATATAGAGAATTCAAATATACAGTAGCCGCAGTTTCTTCCAGTTCAAACCCACAGGGATCACTATGTGAGCAGATGTTCACAGTTACTGTAAATAAACAGCAAGCACACACCATGTGCAATAGCGTCTTTACTAATCTATAGTTTTCAGTTCAAATACACTGGAGTGCTTTGTTTTCCATGCAGCGATTGTGAAGAAGCCATCTGCATGCCAAAGCCATGTACTGCTGTTTGATTTTGCTTACAGAAAAAAAAAAACGGAATAATAATTAACCCTCTATCTAATTTTCTCCTCCTGCATGTCTGTGTGATCAATAGTGACATTATTGTATTCCTTCCAATGTTCCTCCTGGTTCCAGAACAGTTAAGAAGCCGGCTTCTCTCCCTTGCCCATGCTTTCAGACACTTTTTTACCAAAATAGTTTATTTTTCCAACAATTTCTGCTTGCCTGAGCTGAGCCACCCACTACCTCCTTCTGGCCTTCTGGGGAACTAAACCAGTGCAGGGGTTATGCAATAAACAAATCCATCATTAGCCACAGACAGACACAGAAGCATTCTCACACACACACACACACATACACACACACACACACACACACACACACACACACACGCAAACACACACACACACACACACATACAATATGCAGGCACACGCAGAGAAGAACACACATGCAGAGTACATAAAAACAGAGCAATACACACACAAACAACAACAAAGAATAGTTACGATGGTACAATAGAGTAACACAATGAAAATATGTATTCTTGTGTGGACTTTTATCTGTGTGTGCATGTGTCTCTCGGAGTCTGACAGAGTGTGTGGAGATCGTGCAGAGATTTAGCAGCCTACCAATCATTTTATATTGATTGCGGATTCCTTTGCCTATGTGATGTGCACAGTTTATAGCCTAGCTCTACTATTCTTAGTACAAGGTCAGACAAAACATCATTCTTCCATTAGAGTGCATGTAAATTGTCAACCCCTGTTTTCACCCATCCCCTGTGGTAGCAGGAAGTATCTACACAAGAAGCATAGTGTCAGAGTGCAGCTTACTGTAAATGGTAAAATATTGTATCAAAAGTCAAATATTTGGACTTTTTGAGCAACATGCATGCACACATGAAGGACCATACCATTTATAAAAGGTTATTTTAAACTATCAACATTTATATCCTGGCCCTCTGAGAAGAATCTTGCTGCAGCGCCAAGCTGAGCAGATAAATCTTCGGAAACCTCGGGCTTGTTGTGCCACCTGATTGTGTATGCTTGTGTAGTTCTCTATACTGTCAGTGCTGTGTGTATTTCTTTCTTTCTTTCTTTCTTTGTTTATTCCGTGCCTTTTGTCCTTTATCCTCTAGTTTCAAAAGCACTACCTTGTTGTGCAAGCAGTGCACATCATACTGTATGTCTGTGAAAGCTGTAGAATTAGAATTGGCATCTTCTATCTGGCACAACAAGGTAGTGCGTCGGGTCAGTTTGAGCAGGAGGGTAACTACGTCTGTTTATATTCCTGGCTCAGTTTTGCTGCCCATTTCTGACTAGTTAAAGTTGTAGTTTTAGGATTGTAGACCCTAATAAGGCCACAGACAGCAAATTGTTTTGCCTGACAAAAACGTGCCATGCCATTTATGCCTCAAAACATGAAAATGACAGGTGATATAGTTCAATCATATCTACATGTCTGATAAATACTGTGCTAAATGTGTCCCGGTCACCAAATGTGTCATGTACCATGTTTTCCTGAATGGTGCATGCGCATAGCTCTGAATACTGTACCTTGTAGCACTGACTGAATAAAGTAATTTTAATTGTAAATCTTAAGCATAT
This sequence comes from Aphredoderus sayanus, assembly GCA_027564795.1. Classification (NCBI taxonomy): domain Eukaryota; kingdom Metazoa; phylum Chordata; class Actinopteri; order Percopsiformes; family Aphredoderidae; genus Aphredoderus; species Aphredoderus sayanus. The sequence continues at coordinate 10,948 of JAODUG010062493.1, forward strand.
TTCATACTGTTTAATTATGCATAAGGGGATATTAGGGGAATTTAATAAAACAGAAGAATGTTTAATGCATATTTTCATACTGAATAATTGAAACATAAACTCTGCATAATTCAGCATTTGTCTTAAAAGGTGTGAAATACAGCAGTTACTATAACTGGTCCTTCACTATAATGCTGAAATGGTTGTTACTACCTTCATGTAATCCTGTGTTCTGGAACTTACAGTGACTGTTCAGTCAGGTGGGTTTTGGGGAGAACTGGGAATAAAACTGAATTCTAATGAAAACATTGAAACCATACATATACATACATATATAGTAGATGAGCACAATCTATGCAAATTGGGACATACACTATAATTGTATATTTATACTGACTATAGTTTTGCTTACGGGCCTACGGTTAGTTCTCTGCACTAATAAATATACCCTTTGGGAAAAAACATTAAGCTATTAGGTTGACGAGTTGAACGTTCTCCATCCCCTGTACTGGCCTGAAGACGCAGGAGCATACAGTATATTCCCCAACCATCAACCCCCACTCTCCATTTCTCCTTCTCCCTGTTTTTCTCTCCATTCTCAGCATTATTCTCCTCTCTCTTCTCTCAATTGCTCTCCCCCCCTCCCCCGCCCCTCATGCTCTTTCCATCGCTCTCTGCGGGTCTTTTAATTGGCACCAGTGAACAAGTCTTTAGAGATAAAAGGCCATGGTTGTTTATGTTTCCAACAGACACCGGGTGAAAAGGACATGCTGTCTGGGGTCTCTCCCCAGTGACAAGCTGTCTGGCTTGACAGTGCCCTGCTCACTTCAGGCTGCCCTGTACCTGCCTGAGCACAGCTACGTGCTAGCTTTGCATTAACGTAGCGGGTTGCGTGCTAAGAGCTATGTGCTAACATTATTCGTTAACATAGCTAGTAATTTTGATTCAATGACCAATCTGTGTCAGGAGTAAATAAACAGTTATAAAACAACTGTTTATATGTAATATTTTCAGACTAAGGGCCTTCCGAATTCTGATCAAAAGGTGGAAATATAAGGTATAACAATGTCTGAAACGCATGCAGCATGAGTAAGGTCGGATTATCGGAATAAAGGAACATAGCTAGGAGATAGTGAAGGAAAATTTGATGATGGGAACACAGAGAGTAGACAGAATGATGGATGGAGAGAGGCAGGTTGACAAGCTTCCTGACAAGGCAACCGGACTAGCGCCTATCTAAACAAACATGCGAAGGGTAGCAGGAGGAAACTATGAGAGGAAGGGTCGAAAATTTGGAAGTGAGAAGGAAAGGGACGCATGTTGACACATTCTGACTCAATCCCTCTATGCAAGAATACTGTCCCCGTATGACAAGAGCATTGCTGAGTAGGCTATTGAAGCAAAGATGGATGGAACAAAATAAGACAAGAAAGAACAAAAGAAGCAAGCAGGATGAAGGGTGAACTGCACCCTTTCTTCTGAATAAGTTTGGCTGAGCTGGTTAAGTTTGGCTGATTAAGTTTGGATGAAAACGCACACCCATGAGAAACCCTCATGTTTGCCTAACATTAAGATACCAGCCTGGCTGCAGTGTTCACAGTTGACTTATGGATAACGTATAACTGCACATTAATCAAGATAAGATAAAGACAAGCAAAAATGATATTGCAAACACCATTTAACATGGCAAAAAATTGCAGCTATGCAGATTAGGAAATGAGATGCTCTAGGGATTCTAAACATTGTTTCAGTCATTTGGTTAATTAAAACACTGACTCATTAGTTCAATAATGACTTTTAAAGCAAATGTTTTTACAAAGGGGTTGGTGCATAGCTGGGAGGCAAACATGTCTAGAATTGCTTGTGAGCGGTGACAGGTTTTCGTATTCAGACGGAAGACAGCTTCGTGACACGGTATTCCTGTGAATAATGCCATTAATGGTTTCACCAAACAGGTTAATTGGCTTCAAAGATACTTGACTACTGATACTGGATGAGTGCGGGGTTGTTAACAGACAGTAGCCACTACACCTCAGCTTTGAAAAACCTGTATAAAAATGGGCACCATTAAAACCAGCATTTTGGCAGTACTTTGATGGGGGTGGCCCTTTCCCTTTTCCTCCTACACAGTGAATTTCCAGTCTTGCATTGAACAATGTCTACATTGTCAAATTCTCAACTGAGCTTTTTTTCCTTTTTTCTCCGATCGAGCAGAAGGACTTTTACACTGAGCTACAAGCGCTGGATTTTGTAGACAATGACAGCTTGCAGATTTTTTCCTATGCTACCCTTAATACATTGCAATAACACGGCCTAACAGAAATAGTTTCTCAAGTTTTAATACATGCAATAGCATTTCCTACAGTATATGAGCTGTCCAAGGCAACATCATTGCCACAGTTATATTAATTTCATTCCATGAACCTGTATCCTTCATTGTACCTTGTTGCAAGAATGTATAAGACTGGTGATTTTTTACATTTATTTAAAGAAATCTAATAAAATGTATAGGGTGCTGGAGAGAGGAAGGCCACAGGAGTGTATGTGTGTGTGGGGATAGGTAGGGATTACATACCTCATTGACAAATACCCAGTGACTGTCTTTGGAGGCAAGGTTCGTTTCCACCGCCTACAGATACAGAAGCAGAAAAATACATAGGTTATGAAAATGCTGTTGGACCAAATGCCCTTGTGCTATTGTGGACATGATTATAAAAGGTTATTAAACCATTTCAAAAAGCCACTCTCATCTCTAACCATGTTTTTACACATCTCATCTGTAACTTTAAACCTGATAGCTACTGTTGTTTTTCCTGCTTTAAAAAGCACTAGTAAAACAGATGGAATAAATAATGCATCAACAGAATTTTACTGACTATCAAAATCCTTACATGATGATATACGTAATGAGATATATTGAGGCTACATCCAGTCAGCCCATTGTATAGTAGCTACTATAGGCTTGTGTTGTATTTGTCTGATATTGATGCATTAGCCAGGTTTTCTGTGAAATTCACCTTCCATAGCAAGGCCAGTGTGTGGCTTTAAAATGTAGGGGTTACCGATTCTAATCCAATACACTTTGTGTAGGCTTCTGCAGAGACTGATAATGACCCATGCATTTGAATCGGGTGTGTTGGAGCAGGGAGACATCTAAAACATGCAGGGCAGTAGATCCCAAGGACTAGGGTTGAATACCACAGACAGATTATACTGTTAAAAATATTGTTCACTTATCTACAGATAAAGCCTTAACCCTCGTAATGTACTCTGGGTCAAAATGACCCAAATCACTAGCTCTTTATGGCAGCTAGAGGGCGCTAAACCTAATTCTACAGCTTACACACACATATGATGTGCACTGCTGGCACAACAAGGTGTG
>JAODUG010062514.1:0-14306 GCA_027564795.1 Aphredoderus sayanus
AGAGAGAGAGAGAGAGAGAGAGAGAGAGAGAGAGAGAGAGAGAGAGAGAGAGAGAGAGAGAGAGAGAGAGGGAGAACCTGTCGCTGTCTTTTACAAGGTAGTAATATTTGCCAAAGATCATATAAAACCAGTGCAGTAATCTTTGGCACAGCTTGTTTTACACACCACTGATATTCTAATACCACCAGGGTCCAACTATGGCTAGATACACCTGTGTCTGTCTGTCTTTCCCTAGTCTGTTTATGCCAAAGAAACTTCTCGCCCAAGCCAGGGATTTTACCTCACTGGAAATGAAGCAAAAGTGGAACCTGATGCTGCTCTGTTTATACAGTTGAAATATAAAATATTTTCAGCCACGTACTATGCAATTTATCATGGATATTGGGTTTCACAAAGGTGGCCACCTCTCAATTCTTTATGGGGAAACCCTGCCAAGCACTGTACTGAAATCCAAGTACATTGTGGGGCCACAATTACTCAGTTAAGCTCAACTAATTCTTCAATCTGACTCTTGCAAGGGGGCAATAGTAGCTTATCTAAAGCCAAGCCAACAAGCATAAATGACAGCCCTGCAGATGTTAGTAATGCGTTTCATGGTGTAATGTGAATATTCAGTGTATAGATGCATGTATTCTCTCCAAATAAAACAGGTTAACGCTCACGTGATGCACGAGTCCCCAATACGTTTCAGACAGAATGTTTTGACACTCGATACGGTTATTTTCCAGACGCTGCTGACATTCCTTCCTTAAAATCTCACATCGTTTATCACTTTGACATTGCTGGAAGCTGTCTGAGGCAAAAATAGACCACTTACCCAGGGAGAATTTTAATTCTGTCAAATGACTCAGCCTGTGTTATTTAATCACTGTATGACAATGACATTACTTGGTTCAATTCAATGCTGCCTTGCATAAACTGCAATCCTCCCCTGCAGTATGAGCTCTCAGTGCTCAGATGCCTCTTTCATCTGTTGTTTTGTTGTTTCAGGACTAAGGTTTAACATAGAGCAAAACTCCAGGTGTGACCTCATAGAGTCTGTGGCAAACTTGAGTGATATTGAGGCTCATTGGCTTCTATAGCCAGATTCGAAGCAGACACTGGGAGGCTGTTTCTTCCCATACTGTTGCTTCCTGTTGAAATCCAGCAGGCTCCATCTGTTATTTGTAATCCATCTGGTTGTCTGATTGTCTGCTTGTCTGATCTATCTGTTTTTTTTACTGTTATGTCTGTCTGTCTATTCTTTATCTTCTGTCTGTTCTATCTATTTAAATCAGGAGAGTAATTTTGCAATATTAGCCCCACTGTGGTTCATTTCATTGTTCAGGATATGTTAGGGGATAGGGTGGACCACTGTCACTCAAAATATGCCTAGTTCAATCCCAGAATTGCCCGGTGAGGTCCTTCCTTCCATCATTGAGCGAGATGCTCCCTCATTCTCACTGAGTAATACTGTACTTACTGAACAGTAACTCTCTTTTGATTGCACTGTTTCTGCCGAGTTATTACAGTAGTATAGTGGTCATGGTGCACTGTGTAACTAGAGACCATATCGTCATTGCAGGCTAGATAAGGCACAGAAAGGCCCTGTTACAGTGAGCGAGCCACAGTTTGTGGAATGTCCCCCATTCATCTTGGGGCCCCTGCATCTTGTGGATGCCCCCTCAAACCTGGGATCTTTGCCAGTGCTAAACCCGCCTTGATGTACTGTAGATATACTTAACCTGTTGTTCAGGACCTGAGCATATTAGAAATGTTACCTCTCTCTTAGACCTGAAAACACACTAGTGCTCACAAGCCAAAGTGAGGCAAATACGATATTTTCATGAACAAATTGTCAAATCAAGTCACGTTAATTCTTGTAACACACACACAATGATATAATCTGATAAAACAAACCTGACTTGACAGTTTTTCGACTTGTCAGGCTGCAGGTTTTCTCCGAGGAGGGCCTAGTGGTTTTCTGTCAGTCAGGGTTTGTGGTACAAGCCAGAATTGTCGTATTTTGTTAGTCAGTCTTTTGTGGGTGTTGGTTATGGTGTGTGCATGTGCACAAGCATGTGTTTAGGACTTGTGTGTTATTCCTCATTGTAATTGCAGACCATTGAGTAATTTGTTTATACAATTACCCTTTACTTAAATACTCACTGTGAGGGTTACCTTAAGAAAACACAGCACCAGACGTATCATACGCCATCCTCTTTGGTCTAATATAGTATGCAGGACCATGGGCTACAGTACTAGTACATAGTATTACATTAACACTATTACACTACAGTTCTCTATGTGTTCCTTCACATTGTGCATGTCGTATGTTATTTCTATTGTTTCTGGCAGTACATCTGAGTTTCTGTCTGTCTTTTGCCTTCTATGTTTACCCATAAAGGTTTTAGGTCTGGTGTTAGCCCTGACCCAGAGCTGTTAAAGTTTTAATTAGATTTCAGAAGACCACATGAAATTCCAGTCTTGAGTTATTGTACATTTATTACCCTGACTTAGGCAATGTGACATGTAAAACCAATTAAAATAACCAGAGGTCCTCATATATTTTAGACCAGTGAAATTTTGAAGCATTTGTGACTTCCATCATCTGAATGTTCCCATATTTTAATGGAGACTCCTTTATTTGTGTCTGGTTGAAATCCCTGTCTTCTCTACAATACTGCAGGCTCAAACCATTCTCTACCCCTAATGTTAAAGCAGTGTTTCCCAACCCTGGTCCTGGAGGGCCACTGTCCTGCATGTTTTTGATGTCTCCCTGCTCCATCACACCTGACTCAAATGAATGGTCCCCAGGACCAGGAGTGAGAAACACTGCCCTACAGCCGCCAACACGCAGCAGGGCTAATTTACGATCAGTTTTGATTATAACTATGACTTGACTTGTTTATAAAACTTTATTTTTATGTGTAAATTATCTATGCGCAAAGTCTAGACTTGATGTACATTAACTGATTTCATTGGTGGTTATGTTGGTGAATTGAAGATTTTAAGACCTGCATAAATTGCATGCTCAGTATCTTTTATGAATCAAATGTACTATAAGCTCCCTGTCTGAAAACTTAGTTCATGTATAAATCTTAGACCATTTGTATTAATGAGGCCCTGAGGTTCCCTTTTATTCTGATATTAAAGTGGATGTTTCCGTTTCAGTCCAGTTTTAAATCCTGTGTTTTGTCTTAGTCCTGTCCATTGTGAAATATAATATTAATGATAAAGAACAGAAGCTGGACTCTGCTGAGGCTTACTGCTGTCCTGTGGGCCCACAGTCTGTTGGAGAGCTCTTCCCAGGTTGGAGTGTAATTCATACGTCTGTTTCCTCTCACAGTCTTCTTTAGGACCACTGAGGCCACAGTCCACTGATGTGGATGTTGCTTAGCTACACAAAGCTAGTTTGCTGCTATGTATACTGTAACTACGGGAAACGACAATAGGCTTAACATTACATTATTCCATGAGTTTATTTTAGCAATGGATGCTGTGCAGATGGCAGAAAAGCCAGTTACCATTTTAAGAAAAACCGTATGTTTTAAATACAGTAGGCCTACAAATTATTCTATAGCCAGCAATGCATGTATTGATCTGGTTGTTTCCTGGGTCATGCTTAGTTTTGTGTCTGCACTCATTTCTTTGTTTCATGAGATTTCCAGACAAGAGACTACACTGATTTCCAGACAAGAGACTACACTTTGAAAATACACTGGTGTAGCATGAGAGCTGTCAAATTCATATGCCAAGGTTGGGTGTCATATTGATAATTTGCAGAACATTCATTCCTGTGTTAAAACAAACATGTGGCACCACACCAGTAGCTGTAATACAGCAAGCCTGCTGCATGTTTGGTAGAATCCCAGGGATTGAGCCAAAGAATTACATAATTATACAAATCATCTCTGCTCTCTATGACGTTTTGTTAAAAGCTGGCGCTTAAGGTGACGTACAGTTTGTGATGTTGGAAGATAGTTGATATTTGAACGTTACATCTAAATAACAATGTGGTTTGATGCTTTCCCTTCAGTGCTTCATCAGAAGCTCGGCCCCACAAATTGAACACATTGACAAGGCTGGGATGGTGTGGTGGGGTGAGCACCACTATATTTGTATTCCCATTTACAGAGCCAGAGCTGTCTAGGAACCTCAGCTTTATCAGAAATATTCTATTTGAGAGAAAGTGTATTGGATTGGATTCGCTTACTTCTCCTTTAATGCTGTGCTCTAACTGTTTGTTTTTTGTTATTTTGCAGTTGTTCTTCACAGATGCTAGATTATTTGACTGCATAGTGACTATTCAGTTGATTTTTTATAATGTATTTACTGTAATATTTATTTTAGTTAAATGTACATACATCTGGCCAATATCATGGAGTCTTTTAGGATATTCTAGTGATGTCATGCTCAGATGAATGTACACACACACACACACACACACACACACACACACACACACACACACACACACACACACTTTAGGCCAGATAAAGCCTATTTTAAGACCACTACCAGATAAAGTTCTATTTATTGTCCAGGAATAACACAGTAATGGGCATGGTATCTTTCCATGTACAGTAGTTTAACTTCCAACTATTTTTAACTTATACTGCAGTGCAGTACACGTGTTTTAACCATCACTGCTTCCTGTTTCTTGTTCACACAAACAGACACAAAAATAAGGCCCCAGTCACACAAACACACACACACACACACACGCACACACACACACACACACACTTTGAATGGTTACACACATGGCAACAATTGTACCAGTCACTTTGGATGTTTTCTGGTGCCCTGTCTGCTTCAGTTTATGGTTAAACGATGCCCCCCCCCCCACACACACACACACACCAAACAATACCTGCCCACTCTTTCCCCCTTTCCCTAGTAAGGCCAAGAGGAAGAGGGTCTCAGAATGTGTCCCACATTGAGCCATGAGATTATCAAGGCCTCTGTGATAGTGGCCTTAAAGGTCTCACTGTGAGAGGGAAGCGTGAGGGAGAAATGAAATGAGAAGAACAGTAGCGAGAAGGGAGCAGGGAAGATTAATGGGGGAAGGTGGTATAAAAATATAGAAATGAAAAGAGCGAGTGGTGGAAGGGCAGACGTCCAAATGAAACTGAAGGCCTGTGATGTTATTTATGTGTCAAAGGTAAACCCGGTCACGTCTCAGCGTGATACACAGTCTTGGACCACGGCCGTGCCTGAACCGTGACATAAGCGATCAATCTTCTGCAGTTGTGGAGCCACAAAGCGTGAGGGGAAAGATTCCCATCGCTTAGACGTGCACACACATCTGCATATGAAGTCAAATCCACAAATGATTCAGAGTCCCCTGTTTGATCGGTGGCTGGCCCGCATATTAGATCTATGTAATATTCAAATCTGCTGAGTTGCAATATCACTCTTACCAAAACACGTGAAGGGTAAAAGAGAGCACAAACGCAAAATACACTACAGTGTATATGTATGTACATCAACACAGTCATCACTCCACTGCCACAATGCCCTTTTGAATAAACGGTCTTTGTGGCCGTGTGAATGTGTGTGTGCCATGCCTGTAAGCCAAGGCCCGCTTCATATTGCTGTGGGAACTGTGGGGGTGTGATCGGTGTGTATTGTCAGTGCCATGCAAGACTGACACATTTGTGTGGTGATCTTTTCACATACTGAATATTTATATAGTTTGGGTAAATATAGACATGTTTCCCATATGTGCTGTAGGGCCGTTCACATCATGATGTACAGTATATAGAGGCATCTTGATTCGCCAGCTCATCTAAAGCTATAGTTGCATGTATGACTTGTTTGTACTGTATACAGTACGTGTGTCTGTGTATTGTACAGTGAGTGGTTTTCTCTGACATTTCCCAGTGTGCAGATTTAAATGGGGTTTCTTCCCAGAATGCCTGCTGTACAGTATCACGGAAGGGGCTATCCTTTACCTTGGTCACCCAGCTATAAACATTAAACCACACACACACACACACACACACGCGCGCACACACACACGCACACTCACTCGCACGCACACACACTGACCATATTTTATTACCATTATTGATTCAGTATGTCCAGTTGCTCCCTGTGGAAAACTGATAGCATGTCAGGCTGGGATCCTTAGTGCATACAGGGGGATGGAGGAGTGGTTTGGGGCCCCAAGGTTTTGGTTCCTTAGGGCGGGCGGGGGCGGGGCGGATATTTGGGCTCGGTTCTTTGTTTCTCTGGATGCTCGTTTGTGGTTGGTGGGTTGGACTGATTGGCAGGTTGGTCTGTGTGATGTTTGTCGGTTAAATTTTTCTGGCTATGGACGGGTATCTGGGGGGGTGGAGGGCTGAGTTCAGGTGTCTGGGGTTTCATTTTTGCTGGCTTTGAGGGACTGGAACTTATAAGATTTGAACCATTTCTCCATTCGTTCTGTTTACTGGTCGAGGTTAGAGCATTGGAGGTTCTTGGAGGTGTGTTGTGGATTGGGTTATTTGGTGCTTCTGTGGTGTCGTCTCCAGGGTTCCGCTTACGGTGGTGGATTGTTGTTGCCTGGTTGGTTGGCTGGATCGTGGGTGGGTGTGTGCCCTGGCCTGCAGTGCCTGGGGGTTTAGCTGGGGGGAGCCGGTCCATTTAGTCACCTGCGTTCAGTGATGCGCCCCTGGTGCCACATCCTTGGGGGTATGGATATGGCAGTAATAACTTCAAGTTTTAGACAAGCAATTTGGTTGGCCAACAATCTGTGGTAGTGATTCCCCGTGGAAACATCAACTTGTGGTTTAAAGGTTTGGGCCAACTTTCAACATAAGTAAAGAGATTGGGGATCATATAGGAGATCATGCTTTTCATGTTTAACAGTTATGTTGTAGACCAGATTGATACACAGTCTTACGTATTAATCTGTAAATGAACATTTAATTAAGGTGAAAGACATAGGAAATAGTAAAGTAAATTGCTCGTTTTATTATTGTTCTGCAGTTAAATCTCTTTCTTGGCTCCGTTTTTATATTGTTATTGTAGAGCTGCCAAGTGACTGATCCCAATTAGTTTTGATAATCATTTCATTGCACCATTAGCATGTGCTTGCATTCTAATGAGCATGATGATAATATCAGGCCTGTAGTGAAACACCACAGGTATTTGGAGGAGAACAAGGGGTGGGGTTGGGTAGTGTAGACTCAAATTTAGCTCCTCTGTCGGTTCAATTTCACTGAGGCTATATGAACCTTCCGTAGGGACATTTCCAGAATGGTAACGAGTTCCAGAATACTGAGAAGATGTGGAAGGGTACCTCTAAGAGGAACGTGTGCCTACAGATATTCATATACTGTACGCTGTTTCTTCTCTTTACCTACAATAGCATTGATTTAAAGGTGTAGTAAGTCATTTTGGAGAAAGCTTATTGATATTTGAACTCGATAAAAACACATTGGATAGGCATTACGAAGGCCAGGATATTGTTGTTGTGTGGTCTGCACTGCTTTGTTTATGTTCCTATATATGGAGCCAGGGCTGTGTAGAAGTAATGGATTATTTTTTTAGCACACACAGAGAACGATAAACTAGCAGACCGCAAGGAGATATACTTTATGTACTGTATATGTGTATATATATATAACGTATATGTGTGTGTATATGTGTATATATGTATGATCTTTTTAGTTAAAACATAATGTGCTAAGCTTATATTACATTCAAGAAAATAGTGTGGACTTGCAGAGGTACGTTCCTCAAATGACCTTTAGAGGAGCTTATGATTTAAGATATCAAGTTGATACCAGGCTTCATAGACTAAGAACAGCCAACTATAACACGCGCACATGCACACATTACATGCACACACATTTTATCCAGGTCTGTCAACTCATGTTTCACTTATACTCAAACTCTGCTGGATATTGTAATGGTTGATGACAGAAATCTTGCCACTTGGCTTGGATTGCTCTGTTCAGAGATCAAGTCTCAGCATTTCTTCTCATAATTCACCATAACCACTATTTTATCAAAGACCCAAAACCTTACCAGCAGTATTTCAGCAGACGTTTCCATAATGCCCCCAGAATATCAAGTGTGTGGGTTTTTTGAAGTGCTGGACTAGACTTTGTTCCATGCAGACACTCGGAACTGTTTTTGGGACTCTTAGATGTAAGAATGGAATCAAAAACATTATATATATATACATTACAGTATTTGTGCATCAATAACTATACATCTCATGTTTCTCCCTGTTTCCTTTTGCTTTCTCTACAGAGCCCCCAGCAACCCCAAGCCTCCTCCTGTAGCCCCCAAGGTAATACTCCAAAACAACAGTAGGCTATAGCAAGTACTTTAGGTTTACAGGGATAATACTGTATTTGATTGCAAGCCGGAAACTCATGTCATTTCAAATTGAATTGCTTTAGTTATTGTTATGTAATTTGTGTCCCTCTGAAACGAGCTTGCTGCTTGTACTGTACAACATCCACCATTTTGGTGTTAGTTTCATTGTTTGCCATATTGTGCATTGTTTGATTCTAGATAATGGTTAAGATAAATATTCTGATGCTTCCCTGGTCTCAGAAAAACCTTTAAAAAAACACTTTATATCAAACTGAAATTAGGTAAAATGCATGAAACCCAGAGAAGCATCAGTTGTACAGTAGTAGTGGAATGGAGTGTTGTGTGTTGTGATGTGTGTTTCTGTGTGTATCCTGCATGCTTTCACTGGTAGGACAACACAGCAGACATCATAAAGCCAGTGGCCTTCAACCACTCCACCCCTCCACCCCATCCTAGCTACCACTCCTGCCCCACAATCCCTCACCACAAGGCCCCCAGGCCGTACCAGGACCCCCATCCACCCCCTGCCTTCCCCGCCTTCATCCCCTCCCCGTCCTCTGCCTTCACCCCGCCCCCCCGTGATTCTCCCCTGCCTCCCCCACCTCCTCCCGCTCCTTCTGCCTGCTTGCCCTCCCCCCCTGGCTTTGTCCCGCCCCAGCCCTCGGTCTATAACACGCCAATCAACCTCTACTCCAATGAGAACGCTTGCGAGGTGGCCATTGGGCAGAGGCGGGGCCTCTTGGAGAGTCAGGGCGGAGCCTTGCCACTGCAGTTCAATGGGTGAGTGGCAGAGCCTTCCTGGTGTTTACAGCACCTGTGACGTCCTCCAGAGACACTATATAGAAGAGACATATCCCTTCAAGGGGTCTGAATAGAATTCCGTAATGACAGTTATGGCGGTTGGAGATAAAGAGCCAGTCATCTGTTTTGTAACGGCCAAACTGTAACCTATTAAGCCAATCGTGTTGTTGCAGTGAAGCAAGCATGCCTATTAAAAAAACAGCTTTTTAAACCTTATTTTGGGGCAAATGTTTTACAAGATTTTTATCAGAATTATGGCTCTCTTCCCATTCGATAGATACGGTCTTACTAATAACTGGCTGGACGTATAAAAAACATGGCTGCCAAGTGGCCAGACTTGTCTATAAGAACTTTGCTACCTCCAACTAAAATGTGTTTCAGAGAAACCCATCAGTCAGACAGCAGTCTCTTTACATGATGGTGTTTATGAAAGTGAAAAGTAAAAGAATAGAGCTTTTTCAATTTACCCCCAAAGGCTCTGCTGATTTGTACTGTATATCGTTTAGAGTAGAAAATACAAATGAAGTGTGTTGTGTTTGTACAGTATATGGTTGTATTTTCTTGTTTTTGGTGCCACAACCTTTCAGCGTAGGCATACAGTACACGTTGTCCATCATGGTATGTGATTTGAACCTTCACTTGCTTTTGTCTGAGTCTATATAAGAAAGCAAGTCTCACTATTTTTCCCACTTTCTCTTTCCATTACCTCAATTATCTCTACATTCTCCTCCTCCAGTTTAATCATTCTGTCATTCCCTCATATAGCCGAGGCTGTGAGTAAACTGTGTATTTTTAGCCTGCACCTGTAACCAGAGCTGTGTGGAGCTCTGTGGACCCCTGTAGCATGTGGACTCCTGTTCATTCAGAATTACAGAAGTGTCCAAGATTTACACTGACCATGCTGTTCAACTCATCTACTCATAGATACAGTATTGTCAAAGAGAATAGAATGAAGTGAGAGGCATACTGTACAGCGACTTTCACATTAGACTTCTGGAAAGGAGACTGATCCCATAGAGTTATATACAGTAGAAGAACCCCCTCTACGTACTGTAGGATGACATGCCCAAAAATGCACTCCCATATAAATGCATTATGCTGCTCTATCTTTGTTTGTATTCTAATGTCTTTGGTATTGAATTGCTTAATGTGGCATGCACGATTTCTTGGCATGTGCATCCTTGTGCTCTCTAAAATGCATGCATGTCAGCTGTGTACTGCACTGCAATTCAGAGGGACTTTAACACAGTGTATACTGTACCTTTTCATATACTGTCTGTTGTTGAATGTCTACACTGCTGTACTGTTCTTTCTCCTTCTCTAAATTGTTTCCTCTTCCCTGGTTTGCAGACTCAGGCAGTCCTTCAAGTCACAAAGTTAGTGTCTCAAGCATGCCAAGTTGTGTGTGCTTTTTCTCCCTACATTTCTACTTTTTGTTGCAAAGTATACTATCTGCATGCATTTAGTGGTTACATTTTGTTATTCAAACTAGATATGCAAGATATTTTATGTAAAATAGCACTTCTTGGTACTTGGAAATCTTTTCTACATCTGTTTAAATAACCTATGGTTGGGTCTCCCAGCAAGTAGATACAGTAAACAATAATAATGGGTTAAAGTTAGTGACTTACTAGTTTTCACAACACACAGACACACACAGCATATGGGTTCAGAAATATATGTGGACCAGGCTCCCACATGGCTGTCAACACATAGGTGTTGACAGGAATGTGCCAGGAGCTCAATGAATCAGTCCTGTCAATGGGCTGTCTGTTTGTTCTCTTGTGGATTTATGCTTGATTTATTGACAGGAGGGCCTCAAAATCCACTCAAATTAATTGTGTGTGTGTGTGTGTGTGTTTTTATGTTTTGTTCATATTGGCAGTGTCACTGACAATAATATTACTGTAGTGCAATAAAAAAGTACAGTACAATATGCTAAAGCATGTGTATGCACACGGCCATAATGTATACACACAACAAACATACTGTACATTAGTAATATGTTTGAGATGTACAGTGCATGTGATCAAACAACAAATGGTCTAGTTGTCTGAAGAATTGGTGTGGAAACGGAGAATGCAAGTAGTGCCAGTGTGCCCCCTTGTGGTGACAAGCCATATTATTGCCTAAATCCAATCAAGAATGTGTTGCATGTTCCATCACCAGTTGATGTTTACACATTCAGGTGCTAATCCCTTTACATTTTCTGTTTATTGTTATTTCTCTTCCTTCATTTCCTCTCATAGTGGACCTCAAAGTATCCTGAAGTAAGTTAATTTACTAAATTAGTTCTCCATTCATTCTAGGGGCTATTGTTTTGTCCTGTTTTTATATTTATATCTTATTTCTTTTCTTCATTGCTTTCAAAGAAAACCTCCACCACCAAGGTAACAGGGTTTAATCAATGCTCAAACCTTCACTAAAATATTGTTTACATGCTTTTGCTGTGATTTTCTCTACCTGTCCTCCATAACTGTTTTGATGTCCCATTCTGTCTGTCATCACATGTAACCTTCACATTAACTTAACACTATAGAAGAATCCAAACGAAAATCATTACCTGTCCATCACTACTATCTAATGCATTGAAATGGGCGTGTATCACTTTTCCATTTAAATCACACTTCTATTAAACATAATACAACATCTTACTGTAACATATATTTTACACTGCAGATGTGAAAGGAGGACTTTACATATTATCAATGTAGAGTTTGTCAGTTTGTATAGTGTAGTAGAAAGAATGGAAACTACTTCATCATTACGGTACATACATACAAATACGGTTATTGTAAAGATAAAACAAGACAAGGTAAGATAAGATAAGACAGCAATGTAGTGGCGGGAAACTCAATCTGACCAGTGGAATACCACCTGTTCCTCCTCCTAATGAGGTCCGCCATGGCCGTTTCCCCATGCAGGGTGCCCAGGAGGCATGTGGTGGACACGGACATCCAGTTCTACCACGTGCCCACGCACGCGGACGCCAGCAGGAAGCGCATCATGGAGGACACGGAGGACTGGCGCCCGCGCAGCGGCACCACCCAGTCCAGGTCCTTCAGGATCCTGGCCCAGATCACAGGGACAGAGAATGGTGAGCTCCACTCACAGCTGTACAGTAGTAGGCTAACTGTACAGTTAGCCTACTACTGTACAGTACTATCCTATGCAGGCCCATCTCTGTGGTTCCCAATGTGTGGACCGGGACCCCCTGAGGGGTCGCGAGACACAGAGTAAGGGGTTGCGAGATGATTTCTGCAATATAGTTTATAAAAAATTAGAAATTGCATATTTTAGCCAAACTTGTACTTAACTGTACACTATGTACATTATTTTGGCTGATGTTTTCTGCTACTGTACAGTGTGTAAATTACTTTGACAGATGTATTCTGTTACTAGCCTACATCACAAGTCTATAAAATAATATTATGGCTGTTATGCTTCTACCACCTCTATGGAAAGTGGGGGTCATGAATGGTATTTTGGGGGCTGCCTTCTGAAAAGGTTGGGAACCCTTGAGGTTGGCTACTGGTTCACACATACAGTAACTACTCACAGTGAAGATTATTCCTTTTATTACAATGATTTTGAATGGGTGTTACTCTCCCATGCAGCTCCAGAAGAAGCGGACGAGGCCAAGAATGCAATGTAAGTGCCTGGGGGAAGTGGTGACTTGACACACATTTGTAAACTATATCTGTAAGCTATGTAAGGGAACGTCTGTATACAGCTCCACTCTGCTGTGGGTGCTTGTGTGAGCAAATCAGCCCTCTCACTGATTACTGATTGGCTCAGATGCATGGCATATGATGCAGTAGGAAAGCCATAATGAAACAAATACTGTATATTTATATACATACATACATACATACATACATACAGTATGTATGTATGTTTACAATGTATGACGTAATACTGCACATTGTATTGAATGCTTGAGTAATAGTATATGTGCTGTGACATTCCTTCCAGATATTCTAAAGCTAGTGTTCTAATGTGTGAATAATGGCATTGCATTGTGTGCATTACTGTAACTGCAACATCGTCATTGTCTTGGCAATGCATGTTATCCCAGTTAACCAGTCAAGTCTGATACAAAGGCTACATTCATACACCTCCATGAATATAATTTTTATATTTTTGCTCATACAGTATGCCACAGTCCTGGCCATACTGTAGCTGTGGAAACAGGAATAAATCCCATGGTTGCTATGTGGGAGAACCCTGTTTCGACAGCCACATAAACAGGATTTCAGCTGTGTAAATCCGGTCTTAGTGGCCACTGAAATTTGGAAAGTGCTTTTGAGGAAACTCCTTCCATATTGCTTAGGGCTGAATTTGTTCACCCTGCGTACTGTGTAGTTATTGTGAAGCATTTCCATCTGGCTTGTCTGAACCCATCAGTGGTTGCGTGTATGTGTGGTGACTTGTGTGCTCCCCGTGGTTTCTTGTGCACTCGGTTGTGGCCATGATGGTCTTGCAGTGGTGTGCATTCTTACATGACCTGCCAATCATGGCTGGGATGTTGCGCTGTAGTGTGATGTGATGTAAACCATTGACTGTCTATTGGCCAACCTTGTGTGGTCATTGTCTTAGCATGCAGGTCAGTTGCATTGTCTGTGTGAGTGTGATAACCCTTGTGTGGCTTCAAGACTGACTAACAAGTTTTATTGAGTGCCATGTGACCACATTGGGCACATTGTGACGCAATGGTGATGGGTCCTTTCACAACTTTAGATGGACACTGCTCAGTTTTTATGGGGAATTTGCTTTTTGGTTCAAATCAGCATAATACGCAAATGTTGATTTGGTTTGAAACTGAGTGGCATTCCTCTCTACTCCAACTACAACGCTCCTAGCCTCAAACCTTTCTCTACTCCTCCCATAGAGCGACATCCACAGTAACATATTTTGGGGGTTCTGGGGGTGCTATAATGACATTTACCGTAAGAGTGTATCTATAATGTTATATCATAGCTTATCTGCATTGAGGCATACTGTTCTCTGTCACACAACCTAAGTAGTTGTGGAAAAGATCCATCATCACCATTCCTTGTGGCATGACTCTTTGTAAACTGCGTGTGATGAGGTGCCTCCTCTCTTTTTCCCCCATCTGTCTCTCTCTCCCCCTCTCCCTCTCTCTCTCTCTCTCTCTCTCTCTCTCTCTCTCTCTCTCTCTCTCTCTCTCTCTCTCTCTCTCTCTC
>JAODUG010062535.1:0-14305 GCA_027564795.1 Aphredoderus sayanus
TGTAGAATTAGGTTTAGCGCCTTCTATCTGCCAAAAAGAGCTAGTGATTTGGGTCATTCTGACCCAGAGGACATCACAAGGGTTGAGTGTTGCTCCCAGGAAGTGAGTTATTATGGTAACACAGATTTCTAGCCTGTGGCTATGGACAAAGCTGTACTATACTGTATGCCTCAAGTGGTTTTTGCAACTACAGCATAAAAAAGAGGAATAAAATAACAGGTCTGATGAAGGTCAAAAAATATTACAACATTAATAAACTATAGGGAGAAGTTGTATCTTCCACCTAGAGTGGCTGCCAGTTTGTCTTATTCACCTTTTTAAGTTTCTTATAAAGCTGACAACATGTAGCATCCACTTTGAGAACTGTTCAACCATCAGTGCATCAAATCTCGACAGAACCTTTTCACACCCACATTTAGAAAACAGCAAAAATACTCACTGTGCACATGGTCACATACAGTATTTGGACTTTATCTCTGGACTTGTTCATTCTAATTGATGCATACAGATGTTTGTATACCTTACACTGTTGTTTTATCTTGGCCACTTCATTTCTAATAATTATGCATTTAGTCAGCTTTTTCAAGCACCCACATACACAGGAGTAGTATCTCTGTGTCTCTAAATGATCCTCAGATGTTATTGGCTGACCCATTTAGAGCAAACTGATCAATAATCAAATAATCATCTGATTTGATTATAAATGTCTGACATGCTAGACTTAACAACAGGAACACTACTTTCTTTCTATTTTTGCTTCCATTCTGATTTTAACAAACTCTCCATGGGCGTTTCTTCTGCCTAATCTCATTGGAAAGAAGGGAGGAAATTACTGTTTCCCTAAGAAAGTAGCGTGAGATCACATCTAATTCCCCTGTAATTCCCGTAAAAGATTCACAACTTCAGTACACAGATAAAGAGCATTCTCTACTTTGTTAAGGCGTCATCTATTAATGCTCAGCCCCTGATTCTGACATTACCGACTTCATCACATGGCAAACATTTGCATTTGAAAATTAATAATATATCTGATTTAATGTAACTTTGGACTTTGATGGAAAAAATGACCTTAAGCTGCATGAAGTTGTATAATTTGTGTTACACCAAGAATACAGTTTGTAACCATACATTTTTAGACAATATACTTACCTCAATGTTTTTGAATATAATTGAATGGCCTTGTGTGTTTAATTCCTAACTTAAAATATTAGTTTATTTTTTAGGTTTTTGGAAAGTACTGCATCTTTAAATATTGTAAAACCCTCCGCACATATATCTGTGTGTTACAGGTCATCAGGGTGAGGCTCAGACTATAAAACGGTTTCCACTGCAGAATGGGTCCACATAAACACGTATAATTACATGAGTCATTTCGACTGAGGTAATAACAGCGCCAAGCATTGTTTCTTAGGCCTTACGTACTGGCTAGCCCTTCTATGCATCTAGACTTTGCAAGCTGCAGAATGTCAGAATATTATCTTAGCTTGAAACCCGGCTTTTCTTCAAAGTAAAGCATAGTCATTGTTGGATATATTTTGATTAGTTAATATGGAAAGAAAATTCTTGAACAAGAACTTCTGTTGAGGCTGGCAGGGTGTGCTTAGATTTTGCATGATTGGGTTCCTTTGCAGGATGGGGTGGGGATAGAGGCCCTGCTAGTGTTCTATTCGTCCCACAGCAAGCGGTATAACTGATTGCCAGGCCTAATTGATGCAGGGGCCTGCTCCCTTGTTGCCAGCTGTAGTCATGTGTCAACTGTACTTATACACCGTGTGCACTAATGAGACCACCGCCCATACAAATCCATGCATACAGTGGTGCAGGGAAGGGGGTCCCAATGCCTGTAACAGCAGGACCGGTTGGGGGTCCCAGCAATGCTTCAATGAAAAGACCAGTTGAACCAGTACAAAACAATCCATTGTCACTAGTATGTAAGATTCCTGTTAAATGAATCCAATAAAAACATTGGTAATGTAATTTTTCACCAGCTGAAGTCAAAGACCTAATACAGTGGTGCCCAATCCTGGTGTGCATGTTTTAGCTGCTCCAACACACCTGATTCAAATGAATGGGATTCAACCTCTGCAGAAGCCTGATAAAGGTGTGTTGGAGCAGGGAGACATCTACAACATGATAAAACACGCAGGACAATAGATCTCCAGGACCAGGAATGGGCACCGCTGATCTACTATAAGACTTCTACTATGCACACGTTTAATTATCCCATATATGTTCAAATCCATGTTAGTGAGCACTTCACCTTTGCCAAGATAATCCTTCTACCTGATAGGTGTGGCATATCAAGATGCAGCATATTACACAGGTATGCCTTGGACTGGCCTCTAAAATGTGCAGTTTGGAGTATAGTTTAGAATTTAGTGTAATTCCATCAGATTGCTGTAGTGCAATAAAAAGACCATTCACTTGTGTGTTAGTGTTTGGCAGTGTTGTACTCAATAACGTGCTTCAGCACCAGCTCTGTGTCAGTGTTGGATGGTCTTAAAGGATGGTTTATGTGGCTGGTATTACATAGAAAACCACTTCATGTCAACCCCAAGTTATTTATTGACAAACATTCAATGGGGCATTTTGCACAATAGTTTAGACACATGGGCACAGTGGAAAATTGCCACCCAGCTTGTGCTGATAAAACCTCCCTTAGTTAGTGATTCTACCCTGCCCACGCTTTGGCAGATAGCCAATAATCACCTTTTCATTATTATTTCAGAAAACTTATTACCATCATAACTAGTTCTTTATTGTAATGCCTCATTCCACATTTTATTATTTCTGTAGAAAGCGAAATCAAATTACGTTTATATCATAATGGAAAATAACTCTTTATGTGCTGTGCTCTTAGTGCTTTCATGCTCAGAACAATCCTGTGGAAACCCTGTTTTTGGAGGTTCCAGAAACCTCTTGTTTGTTTGAGCCCCAGAGAGTCAAGTGGTTTCTATTGTGTTCTATTGTGCCTATGGTGAACCTGTTTAGTGATATGTCAAGCTTTGTTCCTATAAAACCCTCCCTAACTTTAGTTAACTCTTAAATGGTAACCTATATACACTGAGAAGCTTGTCAAAGCCTTCTATATACTTGGCTATGTACGTGGCTGTTTCATGTCATGAGATGTCTGTCATTCAAGGCTGGATGAACTACATATATAAAAAGGTATCCTCTCTCTATAATGATACATGAATAAGTAATTTGCTCGCAGGCCTGTGCACTGCTGTACATGTGCAGATATAGGTGTAGAGATATATATATATATATGTATGTGTGTGTGTGTGTGTGTGTGTGTGTAGGGCTGTTACAGAAGCAGGGAACATTCTTCACTGGTTGTTCTCATCTGTGTGTACATGTCATCGGGTTCATCTGAGGTGGGCGTGGCTGACAGGCCTGCTCACTTCCACGCTGGCTGGAGGAGGGGCGCGAGGTGCACAGATCCTGTGTGCACAATGCAGTGGAGACCGTTTCTGCTATTGTAAGCTATTTGTGTGCAAGACCATAACTGTTGGCCCTAAACGGTGATAAATACGCTATTGTGTCTGGAGGAGACCCAGACAATGCTGGGTTGACTGCTCTTTTATTTAGTAGTTTATGTCTACTGCAAGATCAGCAGTTATCTATTCCTCTTTACCTCTGTTATTTGGGCTGTGTTACTTAATAGGCTGTTACTGTTGCTATGTTTTGTGAGTCCTCCATTATTGTATTTAATGCATATACAGTAACTGAACATTTAAAGAAGTAATGGACAATCAAATGTAATACTGTACCCACTACTGGTGACAAAACAACATGTACAGTACTATCCCACCAGCTCTGCACAGCTCTTTGTTCGCATTTTGAATGTGTATTATGTTTAAATACTTCCTGTGTGTGTTGACGTTAGTAGTGGTGAAGCGTCCTTGTGTGTTATGACACACATGCACACTTTACCCACAAAGCTGTAACACAAAGCTGCACACACACACACACACTAACCTCATCGTGACCCAGTTGTCTTTTTCCACAGTAAACTCATAAACAACAAGTCAGATAGGATGTATGGGGGTTGGGTTGGGAGACGATCTGATTGGGAGGTGTTCTTGGCTGTGCTCCAGGGACATGGAGACACACGGGTGGGTGGGTGTCATGCACTGTGGGGCAGTTGGGGAGGTGGGAGGAGTTGTTAGTGAGAAATGAAGGGGGTTATTCCTCGTGATGGCAGAGGATTGGCTGAGCGGCATGGGACGTTGGCTGTTGTGAAAGATGTGGGCTCTAGACGCTGATGCCCTGAGATCTGTTCTCTTGTCTTGGGATTAGATGAGAAACGATCAAATGAAACAGCAGACTTAGAGTCTAAACAGTGTTGTTCATGTTGTCATGCCACCATCACAACACACAAACCGTAATCGCTCATGCCTTCATTCCACAATCAACCTGTTGCACTAGCAGATGCTATCATACTACAGTATAATGCGTGTCTTTACAACCACCGTGCAAAGGATAGGTCTTTAGATAGAGAAATCCAGTCTACTGAGAACAAAAGAGAACAATGCCAGAATAAACATCAGGACTGTCATTACAATCAAATCTCAGGAGCAGGTTCATCTACAGGATGAAGAAAGGTTGTTGCAATTGCTTTATCTGGTTGGTTCAAACTGACATTGATATTTGTTAATATTGTGTATGGCTAGTGACATCAACTGATACTTTGCACACAATGACCTTTGTTCAGCCTGTAGAGGGTGTTGTTCCTGCAGTGGGGTTTGAATTTTTATTTTAAAGTAATAAGTAATAATTTTTCATCAAAAACAAATGAAGTGGAGAGTGGATAGAATTCACTTTCCCATTGCTACCCCAAAAGTGAAATCTCGATAGAAATAGTATAATTTCTATACTATCTACACCTATCTTAACCCTCGTAATGTACTACGTAATGTATTTATTTCTTAATTATTTCTTTATGTATTTATGTTGTTTTATGTGCCTTTTAACCTTCCTGTTGTCTTCGGGTTTCAAACTCACACCTTGTTGTGCCAGCAGTGCACATAATATGTCTGTGTAAGCTGTAGAATTAGGTTTAGCGCCTTCTATCTGCCACAAAGAGCTAGTGATTTGGGTCAGTTTGACCCAAAGGACATTACAAAGGTTAAAGCTTTTTTGAAGCTTCAAGATATGTGAAAGCATCTTCACTACTCGTGTCAGATCTGAGTTAACCTAAAAGCTCCAGTCATAATTGTGCCCACCACTCAAATTCTCCTGCCTAGCCTAGATCCATAACCCCTATTAGGAGATAGACAATCACCCTCGGCATCATCCTGCACATCTAAACAACTATATTACTGTCTGCTCTAGCCAGCCAGGACTCTCCCTGTGTCGTGCTATTCCCCAGACAGGAGGCACCATGCAAATTACAGGATGAACCTAAACACACCCAACCACAGTAGCAACAAGTAACAAGGGGCCAGGCAGGTTTGCTCTGGGTCATAACAGTTCAGTCCAAGCCTCATGTTGGAGTGAGCAGCATGGATTTTTCACATTTACAAGGCATTATAGATGTATTTGATATTGTAAACATTAGCAGCAAACAACTATTTTCTATATATAGTGGAGTAATTGCGTCCTGAGCAGAGGAATGACATCACGTTCCCTCTCTGTGTGTTGTAATCCAAGCTACTCTTTTGTTTTCATAGCCAGGCCAACAAGGCATGTGTTGTGTGTGTGTGTGTGTGTGTGTGTGTGTGTGTGTGTGTGTGTGTGTGTACGTGTGCGTGTGTGTGTGTGTGACTCATGAAGCATTTGTTTTTTGTGAGTTGCTGGTGCTCTATTATGACATCTAGTAGCAGAAAGTCATATAGAACCACTTTAAAAATAACTCTAGTAGCCTATACCATTCTTAGTATTTGTCATTATGGTTCAGTGGGAACTGGCTGACACATTGCCACAGTTAGTGGTTCAAAGTTGCACAATGCAAGAGGAACCTTAGGATATGGGTCTACCAATAGGATTAAATTCAACAGTTAACTATGGATTACAATGGATTATTTACGTCGGTATGAGGATTTATAATTGAGGTAAGGCAGAAACAGTCAAAATAATAGTTCACTTTATTTAAGGTTTACACTGGAATACATTTTTCATAATGGCCTAGTTCCTAATCTCGTATACTGAGACTGAGCATGAGTGTATTATTTTTTCCACTTGAAATACACTTGTGATCCTGTCCTGCCAAGAGGACACCTCCTCTTGGCAGGACATGGTTCACATAAGAACATGTTCTTAACCAATTTGCCTGGTTAAATAAAGGTTAAATAAAAAGACAAAGAGCCTCTCCTGACTTCCGTTAGACTAATGTGTTCTAATTGTCAGCATGCACATAATTAGTGTTTGCTATACAGCACATCCAACACAAACCATCACACAGGTCCACATCAAGTTTTCATGGGATCTCTGTCAATTCTAAAAACAAAACTCACTAAAATTAATCTACAATTAAATAGTGCAAAATTATAATCTTTTATTTTCATTTTATAGTCCACTTTTGTGTTCTTTCATGCAAAGTTTGTCCTAGATTGGTGCTCTTAACAAATACAGGTCCAGAGTTATTTCGTGGAGTAAAGTGGCTGCGATTTCGTATAGCATGTTGACACCCTGTTGAGAACCAGTACTGTAACATGACTGTAATCAGTAAGATATTAGCACTGACGCCGAATAAATCACTCTTATCTGACAACCAACTGAAATCAATTCAACACCACTAAACGTGTATCATGAAAGCACTACACTATATGTGCAGGTGATGGCTCTTTCTCCATTCAAGCAAGAAGCCTCGTGCCATGCTTGAACCCCAGAATGACATGCTTAACATGTGTTTAATATGGCTTTATGTTGTGACAGAAGATTGGCAGCAACTCACAGCTGCTGCAGAGGAGACATGTAGCAACCTGGCAATCATTAATTCTCACTTGTTGTGTTTTCTCCATAGGGTTATTGTGGCTAATGTAATAAGCACCTGCTTTAGCTAAACAGCCCTGGGCACTCCTTCAATCTACTTCACCTTTCAACATTTCAACACAAGCAGACACAAATGCTCCCTATCTTCTAATGTGTCTTTGTCATTACATTTGTAATATAAATGCAGTGAATGCTAAAACATGGAATTGATTTCTGGTAGATTTGATGATGAATACTTTTCAACATAAAATGTAAAACATTACTTTCCTGTTGCGTTAATGTTTCATACATTTCTAACCTATTTATGGTTGCTACAATTCCACTATTCTGTGCATACTGTAAGAATGCAGACATTGTGGCATATCAAGGGTTGGTGAGTCCAGGCTTGCTGTTGGATGTGAATCATCAACATAATTGACCTACTGTATGGTGACAGAATTCAGCTCCATGTTTTAAAAGGACAAGACCCCTGTGTGGTAAACTAATAGCTGACAGTATAATGGACTGTCAGTACTCTCTGGTCCACATTGTAGGGTTTAATCTAAACTCAACAAAAATATTAAAATATAAAGACCTTTATCATGAAACCACAAAACACTTTCTCAAGACCAATTAAAGAAAGCAAACAAACACACACACACACACACAAACACACACACACACACACACACACACATCAACACAGAAACACAGGTCTTGTATGACTGCTCTCCTTCCTGGTACATGAAATAATGTTGGTATCCACCCATATCCCAAATATTCCAGCTATGTTGAGCATGCCAAACTGAAGAAAATAATGATTCTATGATCTTTGATGATACTACAAATTTGTGTGTGTGTGTGTGTGTGTCTGTGTGTGCGTGCACGCGCATATGTGGTGTGCATGTGTGTGCGTGTATGTGTGTTAGATGATCTGCCAGACCCAGAGAAACTGTAAACTTGTAAATGAATTACTTTTCCAAGAGAGGGTAAAGAGGCTATATTAATGCAGCTTGCATGTGGTGTTGATTTAACATCTGCTCAACACTTGACAAAATGCATTAAACTCACTGTCAAAGAGTGTCTGAATGTTCTTCACGTACAGTTCACCTTTCAAGATGTACCTAGTCACAAGAACATTTCTAAGAAATAAGGATTTTTTTGGTTATCACTTACAGTATCTGTACTTTTACTCAAATTCTTAATTACTGTAATATGTTTTAATAAGAGTAAATAAACATTTTGTTTCCCTCTTATGTTTGGCTATTGACATAACATAATTCAACTTGTTCAGTTACTTTTATTTGACAAATGTTCCGGAACACCACCTGGTAGAGGATCCACATAATCTCATAATCCATATACAAACTGGCACGGTGGTGGTGGTCAGCACTGCTGCCTTACAACAACAAGGTATCCAGAGGTTCAAAACCTTGCAGTCCAGAGACATGTTTGTTTGGGAGAACTGGAGATAAACTTTATTTATATAAATGAAATGGACCATTTGTCTGGCCAATTAAATTCAGAATTTCACTTCTACTTATCACAGAATGAGTCACCATGGTAAAGAAATGCCATTCCTAACACATCATCAAAACAAAATCTACTGTAGTCATTGTGTAACCAATAACAATGTGTAAACAGGTTGTTGCGGTGCAATGAGGCCAATAGGGTTCCTGAGAAGACCAGCTAGAGCAAGACACCCTCTGACAGGGCACTGCTAAACATGTCCCAGCATGCCGAGCTAATCAGACACATTACAGGAGCAGGGAACATACCGCTCGAGACAGAGTCACGTGCAAGCACACACAGACACAGACCTCACATATGCACACAGTACACAGACCATACATCTGAATACAGTTTATATAGCACACATGATCTGTCACCTTTACATGCAAGTACCCTTACACGTACACTGCACATACGTGTTTGCAGTGTGACTCCATCGTAGACACTAAAAATCACGGAGTCAGACATCTGGTAAGTGACTGAAGATCGCCCGGGGCCACATTGTAACAATACTGCACCATATTATCACATTTATTATGAAGGTAGTGTGTATCCTTCCCCTCGGGATCATTCACACGCCAAAGAGGTGACAGATAGGGATCATTATACTGGTTTAGGTAGAACATTATAATCCCTAATAATACTGATGAGCAGTAGCCAGTCACCTGAACTTTTGTAAAAAGTAGCCAATGTGTGTCTGGTCCATTATGTCCAGGACTAGTACAGTATAATGGTGGTGTAAAATACCCTGCCCATAACTATAGGTTTGATGAAATCTCTTATAGCAAGCTGGGAACATAAACATAATACACATTTTTAATACAATTCTATTTATTTAGAGCTTAAGCTATGTAGACAGGACAGTACATACCAGACATTCATATGAAATACATTAATATATCCCTGTTATACATGTTTCGGTTAGGAAGACCACATTGCTAAATCTGAATACTATTTTAAATCTGCAGGCACACTGTATGCTCTGCCTTCCAGACAAAGTAGCATATATTGTATATGTTCCTTGACATAACTGACAAAATATGATTATCTTTGATGTCATTTAAAATAGTTTAATAATTACTTTGTTCCTTGTTGGGCGTATAATATACAGTATATTTTTATTAACATGCTTGCCCATATACTATATGTATATGTTTTTTCCTAGTTTTGACAATGGATCTTGGAATTTACAATTTACTTTATTGCAAGTGACACAACTGTTTCACTCTGGCCATGAGAGAAGCCCTGAAAAATGTATTAACAAAAAAATATGTTTTTGGTCTAAAAATGTGTTTGTGTTCCTAGACATCAAGTAATCATTTAAACCTTAAAATAAATTATATATTTAATCATTTACAGAAGCGTGCCATCGAGTTACAAAAATAAGCAGTTTAAATTGAAACAAAAAACTCTGTCCATCGTATTTGGCCACCCGGCGGCACCATCTGGATTGTGTATGATTTTGTGTGTTTTTTAATTGGCATTGCTGTATGTAGTTATGTCTTTATTCATTATTTATTTATGTGTTTGTTTGTTTTTTTTGCCTTTTAACCCTCCTGTTGTCCTCGGGTTTCAAACTCACACCTTGTTGTGCCAGCAGTGGACATTTTATGCCTGGGTAAACTGTAGAATTAGGTTTAGCACCTTCTATCTGCCACAAAGAGCTAGTGATTTGACCAGTTTGACCAGAAGGACATCACAATGGATACACTGCTCTGCTGTAATTCATCAACACCCAAACAATAGCTCCCTCTAGTGGAAAACATGGGATAGCACCACATTAGAGAAGTTACTTGATGTGATAGTTTATGGAACCATTTTAGGATGAAGGTCCTAGAATGACCAGTCTTCTCCTGGTCGTCCAATACTGGGCCTTGTCCAGCGCAGCTACAGCCTTTTACTGGAAGACACTGGAATATGCTCATTTGCAGCTTACATCCACTAGAGGGAGATGTTGGATTCAAGAAAGGCAATGGACAGTTACAGTAGTGGACTGGGTGTGTTTGACTTCCGTAAAAAAGGTGATCCCTGGCAAGGCCTGTCTTTAAACATCCTTGAGCAAATGTTGTAACCACAGCACCCTTAATACACTGCACTGCTACTACAGTAGTTGTACTAATAATTGTACCAATTGTCAATAACCATCAAATCCCTCATATTCTCCCAGTGATGTGCTGTGTAGTGGTGTTTTTATAGACACAATAGAAGGTTTATTTGACCCTATATAATTTAACTACTCTGACACAATTCTTAAATTCTTACACATTATAGATGTTTGAGTGAGGTTTAATGTACATACTGTACCAGTAGCCTACAGAAAGGTTAACTCACATTCCATTAAAATAATAACTGTATTCTGGGTTTGTAGACTCAGTGAACAAGATGTGAACAAATTAATCTAACATCACTCAGTATTAATATCAGACAGATACAGCCCTACAATTGCGCAATGAAAACATAGTTATATCAGACTATTTCAATTTAGATAGAAGCATTAGGGTGGAAAAGATTCCACTGGCAATATTAAATATGGCCTCGTACATAGATGTAGTAGAATGGGATTTATAAGTCTATATTTCATTTAACATTAAGCATTTAAGCCGTTACTTATACAAAGTGTTTTTCTTAGCAACAGACAACAGACAACAACAAAAGACTGACTCAGTGTTTTTCAGACTCAGTGTGAGAAACTGTAGTCCAAGACCTTTACTTTGGTGTGTGTGTTGTCAATGACGAGGAAAGCCATGCTTTATTACATTTTAATATATATTATGGAAGAATGAGCTGTGAGCATGTGTGTGCACATGCGTGTCAATGTATGGTTTATCATTTGGCACTGCAACACATTATATGGTTGTTTCTTCCTACATTTCTTTTACCACTTTGTCAGATATTGCCCACAATGGCACAACTGGTGCTTTCCTTGCTGTTCGAAAGCCGTTTGATGTCCAGAGAGTTGTTTGCAAGTAGATTCATCTCCAATCACCATTTGTTAAATCTCCATCCATTAAAGAGCCCGTCCTTGTCCCCAGTAGGGCCCATTAATCCTGATTAAAGACAGACGATACAGAAGAGAGCAGTGCATCAGTGTGCAGCAGGCACACAGGAGACACCAGGAGCAGGAGAAGACCTGTGGATCTAGAAGTAGCTTGGTACTGTTAAAGAACTGGAGATGTTTTCTGCAGTTGGCGGCCA
The DNA here is from genome assembly GCA_027564795.1 of Aphredoderus sayanus. NCBI lineage: Eukaryota > Metazoa > Chordata > Actinopteri > Percopsiformes > Aphredoderidae > Aphredoderus > Aphredoderus sayanus. The sequence continues at coordinate 11,623 of JAODUG010062535.1, forward strand.
GGGAGGCATTGGCAGAAGATCAGCAGTAGTCAATGAGAGGTAGAGAGAGAGAGAGTGAGAAAGAGCTAGAGATTGGAGCACCATGGAGAGAACCCTCACTGGGAAGCGAGTGACCAGCGGGTCCATCAAGCGATGCTCCATCAAGCGTACTGCCTCATCTGGTTCACAGAAGGTAAGATGGACCTTGAATCTCTCTGTTATTACTTCTATAATATACTACAATGAATAGTATTTTATGAGAATTCACATGCAGTACAAAAGCTGTAAGGTCATTTCTAAGTGTGGCAGTCTGGTTTACCACATGGTAAACCAAATACATTGTTGATACTTTCTTAAACTAATCAGAACCACAGTGGCTCAAAACTGGGAACCCAGACATAAATTGCTTTTTAGATATTTTGTAAGCAGTGTCAAAATACAAACTACAGGTAAATGACTTCAGTGTGGAATGCAATTCATGGCTGTGTGAATGTTTGAAAGTAGATTTAATGCAAGAACATGGTGCCCAATATTCTTGGTGGATTATAATAAGGGAAGAAGTGATTGTTTGCTTAAGTCACAGGGCAAATATAGTATAGTCATTGGTTTAACACAAATTGGAGAAGCACAAAAGCTTATGGGACAGTTACTGTCATGTATAGATGCTATATGATCATATTTATTTTCCTTGATATAATCCTTTAATATAATGTGCAAACTAGATTGCATGTCACATATAACTCTAAGCAGTCACACTGCTTTTCTATCATACTAAGGTATTTTCTAAAGGACCAGACAGCAGCTAGCAGAGAGTGCCATGTCTTTGAGCAAGGCACTAAAAACACACCAGCTGCAGGGGGCAGTTTTGTAACAGACCATGACCTCTGACCCATGGAGGCTGAAGTATCACTTAATATTAAAAGTGCTTTGCTGCGTTTGGTTTATAGAATGGCACGATAATCTCGGATGGTCTCGCCTAGCATCTGGATACACTAAGCATTTTATTATGTATCACATTGCCAGCTTTCATGTGATTAATACAAAGTAATAATGTACACTTTTATTCTACAGGAGGGGTTTACAGTATACTTACAATGTGATCATTTCACCTGCTCAAGTTACTTAAAGTTAGCAAATCAATGTTCAATGCTAAAATACTTGCTTTACTGTATATGCATACTGTACGCACTTCATGCACTACTTTTTGTTTAAGTTTTGAAATATGAGAGGAAATACAACCTGCGGCATGCATTAGCCACCTTTTATCTCATCCTGTATTTGTGAGAACAGACAACACATCACAAGTTTTGTATAAATTCTGCTTGTGACTGAGGCAAAACCAAACATCTTTTTAGTTTAAAAAGTGTATTATTATAGTTTTATTCTAAACTATTTTTAAATTCTATTTTTAAATTCATTTTGTGTTTTTACTTCATTTTGGGGGTTGTGATTGAATAAGGCTGAGAACCACTTATCTATGGCTAATATGACTTGTTGTATGACCTGTTTTCTCTGTCTTTGCATTGAATAATAAAAAGAGCATTAATCTGACTCCAACAAGTGAGAAAAGCAATTGTCTGCCTCCTGCTCATGGCCATGTGCTGGTAAGACCATCTGACCTGCTCCTTCAGGGCTAATGAACAATGTGTTGTTACCATGTGACCAGCTTGCGGTTTCCTCTGAGCAATTAAACGCGTCATCATAGAAACACATAACTGTGAATTATTGTAGTTACTGTGACCTCAAATACTTTTTAGTTAGTTAACAATTCATAGATTGTCAGTCTCTAAAATGTTCTCAGAGAAAGAGAAGACTTTATAATCATGTTTTTTAACGTGATTATGTTAAGCTGTGTAGAATGTACAGTATAAGATGTGTTACATAGAATAGCATATTTCATTGGATTTATAGTTTTTGTGCCTAAAATGCACAGGTTAACCTAAATACCAATACTTGTTTGTGTAGATAAACACCTATTGTTTGGTACGAAAATAATCATTTCTGCACCAGTACTTTTTGGCAACATTGTTTACCTGATAAAATACATATTGCTACTGTAGCATTTATTTCAACATTTCCATGATTTGGATACATTTAAGTACATTATGTTTATAGATCATAACAACATTTTGAAGATATACATTCATGTTAGTTGCATGACTACAGTAGCATTCAATGTAACAGACCATCACACATTAATATATACAAATATCTAACCCAAAACACTAGCCCTCCCTGTTATTTAAAGAGATTCATCAGATTATCATCAGTTCACCTTACTGAATACTGAACTGCTTTGAAGTTTGGAAAAGGTTGAGGGAGGGGGAGTGGATGTGTCTGTCAAAAGAACTACAAATATAGGTGTGTGAATTTAAATTTTAAATTGAAGATAAATGGTAATAATCCCAGCTGTGATATATTGTAGAAACTGTGACAGATTCCTGTTTCTCTGTCGACATGGTTTCCAATAGAAAATCTATGGAAATAGCAAAGATTAAAATTCTCATCCCAATAATTATAGACATGTATTGTTTATAGATTTTGGCATAATAATTTTATACAGAATTATCAAATGAAAGAAACATCATAGTACAGTACTCAGACTTCAAAGAAGCAATAGAAGCCATCCATCCATCCATCCATCCATCCATCCTCAACCGCTTATCCGAGGTCGGGTCGCGGGGGCAGCAGCTCCAGCAAGGAA
>JAODUG010062546.1:0-14304 GCA_027564795.1 Aphredoderus sayanus
CATCCATACCACTTTCAGGCAATGTGGTCAGATGTTTATACACAGGGTTGTTAAGAAAATGTGGGCCAATACCCAAATAGTTTATATATCAATTATAATAATGTGTAGATATCTCAAGGGGAAAACATATTTTTTGTAACTAAACGTAACACAGGTAGGAATGGGTTAAGCCTTCCCATCTAAAGTTCAACATTTTGTGCATGCGTAAGTAAACATGTTGAATTTAACAAATGACCTGAAAATCCAGCCCTGCACCCCTGCCCATTGTCAGTTCTCCTGAGTCTTGACATGACGCGTATAGGCGCTGGGACGAAATAGGCGGAATAGCCAACGCTTTAGGACATTTCCACAAACCACTTACTTCTGTGTCGAATACATGGCATAAGGTGGCCGGCGTGTGGCTGTCAGGATTTAAATACGGTTTGATATCATGGCAAAGTGGTCATTTTTATCTTTATACTTTTTCCATGGACTTGTTCCCTTCATCATTGGACAACCTTTTCAAAGAGGCCCTTGGCGGCATCGGGTCCAATGGCAAAATAACGGCCAGGTATACAGCTTGATGAGCACGGGATCCGAATATCAACCACCTGTGCGCGCGAGAAGCCATTCAAGGTTCTTCGTGAGCAGCAGGAGAGATGGCACGAGGCATCCCGGAGCACACGACCCAACGCCGTACAGTATAACTGACTCGGATCCTATAAATATCCGCACAGACCAGACAAACGACGGAGTCAACCGGGGATTTATTGTACGTGGACACGGCAGCAGTCAAAATGTGCACGTTAACGGCCGTGCGTCAGGAGCCAGGCAACAGCCAGAGCACCCGTTAGCACACCCTGGCGCACAGCGCAATGTCCCAGGGAATGCGTACGGAGTCAACGCCTCATTACAGGGGACGTTTACTGTTGAATCAGATAGCAGGGTACCGAGAAGCGGAGGCTTTATCGGCCAGGATGCTCATGCACAACACAGAAGCGAAACAGTGCCCGCCGCAGAGTATCAAGCTTTACGCACTGTGCCAGATGGAGTTTCGGCCAGGCAACCAATGCAAGCGGAGAACTTTAACACCGAATCTGCGGCATCTGCACCTCATCCTGGAGACGGCGAGGATCCCTTGAACGAAGCCACCAGAAACGGAGACCACATGGTTAACGATGACCCTCGAAATCCGTTCAAAACCCACAGGAACTCTGTATACTACAACATGTATCCATCTCGTGGTATGCCAGGGGCCCGCACGCGTCGGCCGCCACCTGGCACTGGATATGGAACGATGTTTTTCCAAAATGGTAAATGTCTTAATATAGCCTGTGTTTATATATATCATATATCGGCCTACATAATTGTATATGCCAACATCGATTAAATGAATCTTTGATAAATAAATTAAAATTTTAATGTTAAACACACCTCAGATGATTAATACATCTGTGATGTAATGCTGCTTTCTTTATTGGATCCTACTGTATAGCTATTTAGGAAAAACAATAAAGTTGTACAACAGAATGCAAAACATTTCAAGCAAAAAACAAACACTGAACAAAAACAAACAGAACAAATGTCTTCAATCATTAGCGGATTTTTCAGTTAACTTAATATTTGACCGTGTTAACTTCTCTCCTATTACAAAACGATAGAAAAACATCAAGGATAATCCCGTTAATCTTTTCTTTCCAGGTTTACCAGACCTCGTGCCGGATCCCTACGCCATTCAAGCAAGCACTTATATCCAGCGCATGCAGATGTATGCGCTACGATGTGCAGCGGAGGAGAACTGTCTATCCAGGTAATTTATAAAGGTGCCAAAGCCTCTTCACTACAAACCTCAGTAAGTGCGTGTGCACAGGCACGCACGCACGCACGCACACACACACACACACACATACACACACACATACACACATGCACACACACTGATTTGATGTTACCTAATTGTGTTAGGATAACATTTAACAATGTTAACTTTTAGTTGTGTAGATAATGGAGTTCAAACATCTGGTTGATTTAAGCTAGAGAACTGTTGTTATGGAGCAATGATACCCGGACACAATGTCCAGCCAAGACATAAACGCTCTAGATCGTCTTTTTCCCAAACTATTTAGGAACAATGGAACAAAATGTGTGCTTAGTTGCCTTTAAGACAGCCGGCCCTGGGAGCTTTGCCCATGCTACATTTCCAGTCCAGCTTATGCCCATATCCCTGTGGTCCCTCCAAGGTCGGCATACAGGCCCACAGTGAGAGACATTGACTACAGAGTTCTCCTGCGCTTCCCACAGAAAGTGAAGAATCAAGGAACGGGTGATTTCCTCCCCATTAAGCCTAAACACCAGTGGGAATGGCACAGCTGTCACCAGTAAGTTTGTTCAGCCAGTGGCATGTCTGGAATTATCTCACACAACCTTACTAGTCAAGTCTAGAGACATACTGTGGGCATTTGCAGCCCCTATACAAGCCACTAAATAGAACCCATTGTTATATTCTATTCATCATTTTATTATTGTATATTCTATTCACTAAGAGCTGATTGCTTCTATTATAGGATTATTACTGTTAGTTAAAGGTATAGTACATCTTTCTGTAGAAAGCTTGTTGATATTTTAACTTGATCAAAACAAAACGACCTCTCCCTTCAATGCCATAGGATGCTCTGTCAGTGTTTTTCCAACACTTTAGAAAAGCACTGCAAAGGCTATTGTTGTTGTATGTGGTCTACACTTTGTTTGTGTTCCTACAGAGCCAGGGCTGTGTCAAGTCATTTTATTATAATCCAATTTGATTTGAAAAATTCTAGAACATTTTGCCCTTGTTGAAACAAGAAAAAGGGAAATATTCTACTAAACTGTACAACAGTATCTACAATGAAGCGTATAGCAGGTAATCCAGTCTTTCCCCGCCACTGTCCCCACATGGCAGACACTTCCACAGCATGGACGCTTTCAGTAACTATGACCTCTTGGACTTGAACACTGGTCGAAAGGTGGCTGAGGGCCACAAGGCCAGCTTCTGCCTGGAGGACACAGGCTGTAACCCTGGGATCCGGAGAAGATATGCCTGCACCTCTCACACACAGGTCAGAAGAAAAACTTTTCAGATATTATATACAGTAACACCACCATGTAATGCTAGCCAGTGTACATGCCAGTTTTGTACAATATTTGACCATATTCTTTACCCCAATATACATAAGGTCCCTATTCTGACATACACTCTCGGTATAACTAACGATATACAGCATCTTCTGTAATCATTCGTATCATTCTTCACAGTTTGATTCTCAAAAAGAAAACAGACATCACATCACAATAGACAACATGTTGAGACAGATGTAAATGTTTTTAACATGAAGTTATTCTAGGAAGGGTTTGCCGACTTTTTTGGTTGACACAAATGTAAATGTATATCTACAGGGATTGAGCCCCGGTTGCCATGATACCTACGCTGCTAACATTGACTGTCAGTGGATTGACATTACAGATGTACCTCCTGGCAATTATATCCTAAAGGTAACGTGTTGTAGCAGCTGGTGTGAACGTTGATGCTCTTTTATGTATTTAGTTTATTCCATTAAAGTAAGTATGATATGCTATATTTTTTAATAGAATATAACTTAGTAAACTAAATACAAGTTGGCCCGTGTTTCTATGTGTGAATAAATTCCTGCAGTAAAATCAAATTCTGTGGGGGTTATGAGTTTTTCTTTATGTGGTTTCAGGTTACTGTCAATCCCAATTTTTATGTCCAGGAATTAGATTTCTCCAACAACATAGTGAGGTGTGATATCACATACACGGGAATTTATGTGCAGACCCGCAACTGTCGAGTAACAAGGTACTGTAACAGTGTTTCTGTGGTTCACCTGAATATGTTGTGAAGTCAAACAAACGTGCCAGTTCAGGCCAAGAACAGGCCTTTACCTTGATACTTATACTTATATACTATGATAAAGGTGTAACAGCTTGTAATTACCGTATCTTTGTAGACACAATAGTGTCTTTTATGGAAACAAAAGTAAGTTAATAGTGAAATGTTGATGAAAATACAGGCAGTTACACCTTCATGGTAAAACATTCAGTTTCAGTCTAAGATGAATACTATACTACAGTACTGTATGCATACAGTAGGTGTCCATAACGGTGCCAGTAAACTCATACTGTATCTCTGCATCTTTCTGTTTGTAGGGGTTAAATACCATACCAGAGGGTCATCCTGTATTTTTCAGAGAGCGGTCTGGAAAGTTCTCTTCATGTACTGTATGCAACAACAATCTTAATACAAGCTTTTGTTTTGAAACATTAGATTGTTTATATTTATATTACAGCAAAAGTGCTATATTTCTAATGAACATACATTTTCTTGATTTTTGTGTTAAATGCATTTATAAATAATACCTGAACGTTCTGTTTACATTGGTTTTATAAACTAAACCATGTTTTTTTAAAGATTATATAGATTTTCCATTTTTATCTGTCATGGTCATAATGAATTAATTGAAGTCATGTGCTCTTTTTTGTTGATGGTTTAGTATTTCTGTTATGTGCTGTTATTTTACTTGTGTGCACGTCTTCTACTTGTTACAGATTATTTAACCACTTGTTGGTCTTTAAATATTTAATAATAATAATAATAATAAGTGTTTAGTAATATAATAATAATATAATGGAGAATCCGAGTGAATTTGTTTGTGTATGTGTGTGAGTGAATGGTAAATGTGTTTTATAAACTGAAAAACTGGTAAAACATTGCTTGTGGATAAAACAATTTGTTAAATAAAACAAACAATATATGGAGTGAGTCCCATATTAATTGTAGCTGTAATGAAAATAATAATAATAATAATAATAATAATAATAATAATAATAATAATAATAATTAAGAATAAAAATACATTTAGATTAGCAGGTGATCTCTGGACAATGGTTTCCTCAAAGGGTACAGCAATTTATTTGTTCCAGCTAATGGGCTGCTACTGTATGTGAATAGAGACCACTTGCTTGTGGTACACAGTTAGTACAGATTGTGCCTGTGGTTTAAGAGAGTGTTTGTCCTCAGGGACAAATACCATGGAGGCAAAGGCCAGTGGCATGTTTGCTAACAGACCTCTGTGAAGACACTGCCCGGATGTACTTATACTGCCGTGCCATAACTACTAAAGCACAACTAGTGTGAACAGGAGCCTTTTCTGCTGGTAAAGGAGGTGTGTCACTTGTTGTTCTTTCATGCATAGTTGGTAGTCTGCTATGATGGGGATTGAAGAAGGAGAGGGATTATACTGTACTGGTTCACAGAAAACATAAATTAAACAGTCAAGGATGTGAGGACAATTCAGCAATATCTAGACTGTTCCCAAGTGAGAAATAAGAATATATATGAGGGTACAGAGCTTTGTTTCAAACAAAAAGTGATTCAAATAATTACTTTTAACTACAAATATCACTCTCAGAAACAAGCAAAACACAGATCTAAGCAGCAAAAGCCTGAATTGAAAATTATCCAAAATATCCAAGCTGCAGACAGTGCAGTCATTGTTAAGACAGATGTCTGCTCGAAAAGAATAGAGCAAGGATAATTCTTGACTTGAGAATGAAAGTAGACTGGAAGGATTATAATGGTACATCCATGCCAGAATAGATTGTCTGTCTGAATGAATGTCTGGAAAATGCCCTCCCATCACCCCACCACCACCATTCCAGTCTGTCTAGAAATGCAAGGCCAATATTTACAGACAGACATTCTCCGAAAGGATCACTAAAGAATATAGGATGGTTTATTCAATGCATTCAGATCAATTAAATAAAGTGTGGTGTCAAACACTGTTTGTTACCTCAGCTGAGGAGATGGGCAATCTCTTGATTTGTAACCTTGCAGGCAACTATAATTAGCTCTTCGGCCACAAACGCTCCTTTTTATTGAGCCGGTGTGTCATTTCAAACATGTCATGCTAGAGAGAAGACAGCCCACTGTTTGCTCAGCTGTGTGGCATGCAGACGTCTGGGCGCACGTCTCTTAAGCCTTACAAAGCACAGCTTGGTGCTGGCAGCCTTCATTTGGCTATGGCTCATTAAAATAAAATAAAACATTATCCCACACTGGCAGGTGGAAGTGAACCTGTGGCCACAACTGCCAGTGGCTTACCTCATCTTGGCTTGCTGAAAATTAAGTGGCAAATACAAACATTGCTTTTCGGAATGCATCAGGCCATGCGGTGACAGCAGCGGGAGGGCGTTGCTAAGGGAGACGTTGCCTATTTGCAGGTCATAACTGTGACAAGGTTCTGTCCGAGTTCTGGTGACACAACAAGGAAACCTGCTCGGCAAAAATGAAAGCCTTGGCCTGTCAGTTTAGGGCAGGGAAAGCCCTCAACAGCTCTGTCACACGCAGAGACGAAGGGCAGCGCTGAGATCAGCTGTGACGCAGCAAAGGGGGAACAGCACAGAAGTACAGTAAAGGGCTGAATCTCTCATGCAGGCTCACTTACGAAACTGGCACACACCTCCACAAACATGGTCCCGTAGTCCTGAGGCCTTAAAACGACATCATGCATCAAGACAGAACACAGAACTGTCATCTGTGAGTGGGCCTGATGATGCATTATAGTTCTCCTTCAGGCTGGGTGGTATTGTGGCTTCGGTGGTATTTGTAGTTAACGCTGAAAGAACTCCATGTTCTGTGATGGTTGATCCAGTCTTAAGTAAATCTTAAGCTCTTCATCTGTTATTTTCAACACGCATTCCTTTTTTGGCACTTTCATCTCTCAGAAGAAGGCCTAACAAAAATTGAACTGACAAGCCAGTGTTTAGTTAATAAGCGTCACAGTATACACTGTATAAATTGGACACACTGAACAAGTCATTGTTACTTCAAATACAAATTTGTTGTTTGGAAGGAAATCACCAGAATGGGAATACACGATGTATGCTGACGCATTCAGGCTCAAACGGCGGTTGTTGGTCCATTAGAGAAGACAGAAGAATATACAGCAGAGTATGATTGCCACCATTGGCTCACATGCTGTCTTTTAGGCTGTTTAATTTACTGACCCTAGGTGTCACAAGACCCGTGGCACTGCAACCTAAACCTGTGATTGCATCTTCCACGGATGACCCTGCTACACTAGCTTACAGTATATTCCTATTAGCACCCAGATGCTAGTGAGAACCACGCCATGCCTTCAGAAACAAAGGCCCCAGCTGTTCACAACGCAGTGGTTTTTCCCCTGGGGGAACCTTAACACACCAGGAAATGACGCGCAGTTGAAATAAACAATAGACACCTGTGGTATTAATAGCACGCGGGTGCACTGCCCACGTACACCCGCGTGGGAAGTACTGAGAGAGACGTTGTTCTTGGTGCGAGTATGTGTCTGACATACCAGAGGCCTTCCACTATTTACAAAAGGGGCACGGCCAACCACGGGCCGTTGGGTGTGCCTTGAAGACAAAGTGTATGCAAGATAGACAGACTGATTTGGACAGGCGGTTACAGCAATTCTCACTGCGCCTCCATCACTTTACGCCACCTCAGACATGATCTATAGGACACAGAGCTGTCGGCCCCCGTGGCTGCTTAAGACGGATGGTTATTTTGCTAGCCATGCTTGGCATTCACCCATCGTTCTGTTTGCCCCTCATAACAGCAGGTGTCTGTTCTGAGTGACTTTACGATCTCATTTGATGAGTAACTGAAGGAAAGCCCTCTCGGATAGCATACTATTATCTCAGTGTCAAAACAGACCTCCCTGTATGACTAACAAGTGAGGTGACATAGACATACTGTACCTAGAATATGTAAGACGTGTAAGACCAAGCCATGGCAAATATTTTGCGCCTAACTGAGAAGCCACTATATCTAGCAAAACACAACTGAAATGGCAGACATTTATTTAAGTAGTAGAAAATGCAGCTCTGTAGAAATGCTTCGTTTGGACAGATGCTTGGACAAGTAATAATGGCTCGTGGGGCTAAGGTACCTCTGTAACCTTCAGGGTGTTATCAGGCCCTCCCAGATGCGTCGTTCACTCAGCCACATAAGGCAGTCACTGTTGGCCATGTGTGCCACAGAGACTGGGAGAAAATGTGGAAATGTGAACTACTGAGTTTGATGTAGGAAGGAGTTTGTCATGGCTTAACCTGCCCAGAAGCAGACTGGCAGAAAGAGAGTGAGAGACCTGGTGAATGAACTGTGCAGTATACTGTAAATCACAGAGGCACGTGGGCACAAAGAGCAAAAAGTGATATACTATGTTAGCAGAAGGGGGAAAAGTCTCAGACCAGAATTAAACAAGCAGAGACACAGATATTTGATCGGTGCTTTGTGACGAATGCTGCAGCTCACTGACAGAATAAGGCCAAACAAAGAAAACTCACACACACTACCTTCTACAGAGCAGTCCATAGAATTACACCACATTACTGACACATGTATTTTTACTATATAGATTATGTTCTGTTTCTGTAGCAAAGGAAATCAGTAAATACTTTGATTGGTTTATCACTGATCTATCAGTTCGGTCAAGCAATGACACTAGAAAATCAAACAGGGGTAGGACCTGACACATTTAACAATTGCTTTTAGGTAATTCAGAAGCTGCTTTCATCCAAAAGGTGGTAGGTACAGTATGTTTAAATAGGCATGTTGGGGATCAAACCCACCCCACCCTGACCATTGGCTTATCCTTACCCTCGATTGAGAGGAACTACCTTCAGTAAATGTCACACCACCATTCTGTCTAAATGCACTTAAAAGGCACATGATTGGACAAAACTAATTTAAATGGTCATATACAAAGGATGTTTTTGCACATCACGACCCTTTAGCAAAAAAACTACACTTTACACCAACACTAACAACATTTCATTTATTCCATGGAGGAATGCAGTACATTCATCAGCCAATGAAACATTTAAGAATCACAGACAAGTCTGTCTGTGAGTAAATTAAACCATCCATTGCATTGCAATGTATTCTCAATGTGCCTGTTCCAATTATCTGGAAATCTTTGGTAAATTAAAAACCATGACATTTGAAGGGAGTAAATCAGACTAATCAAAACTTAGTTTACCTCCCAAGAAGAGCTTCTATTAATTTATACAATAAACAATGTTAGGTCACATCAGGCTGGTGTTCGCAGTACAATTTCTTTTTAATACAGCCATGTTCTACATATGTTGGCATTAGATGTAGGCCTACAGTACTATATCTAGATTTGTTGTGCTCTTATTTCCAACTCTAACAATGTTTAAAATAATTCAAAAGAAAGTACTGTATATTTTAACAAAAAGAAAGAGATAAGGTATGTCAAAGGTAGGTCACCATTCAAGGCAATTAAAACTGCTCAAGCAGCGCATATGACTGAAAGTGCATCTCCTGACTTACACATCTCATGAGACTATTGCAAATTAGTCAATTCTGAACCCAGTGTGCATTAGTGAATCCAAGCTTGTGCCTTGTAATGACATCACGTAATGACATCACGAATAACAAAAACATTTTCCTGGGCTCTTGGCAAATAATTAAAAAATATAAATATTTTATTTTAAAACATTTGTCAGAGGTGCGTGTTCTCTATGGGACATCAATGGGGAATAGACTTTTTGGGCCAAACTGCTTGGCTGCAACACCAACATTGCAAGCCTGGAGCTTGGCCTTGGGGGCTTGGTTCAGACAGCTTGAGTTTGGAATCTATTTTAGGAAGTTTTCCTTAGGAAATACTCCCACCTTCAGGCCAAGCTTAGCTTTCCTCTCATGACAGCCTTTCTCAGTGGCATCAGCTCCTGAAAGAGAAAAAACAATAACAAAAAAAGAATTAATTAATGAATAAAACACGATTTAAATTCGGAATGCAAACACATGTCATTCACACTTCTCCTCAAGGCTGCATTTCAGCTACGGGCAGGGAAATGAAAAGGCAGGAATGCTAATGGTGAGAATCCTGCCCCTCTGTGAGCATGTCCTTGCGAGTCAGGTGGCCTTGCTAACTGATTGGGTGCTCGAACACCGGCATTGTTATAAACATGCTGTGGTAAGCTGTGTGTTCTTGCATCTACACCTTACCAGTACATGTACTGAATGTGTGTGTGTGTCTGTGTGTGTGTGAGTGAGTTAGTGAGAGTCAGAGAGAGGTGAACTGGTGTTTGTGTGTGCGTCTCCGTCTGTTTGGATGTGGGTGAAGCAATAGTGTGTCTGCACATGTGTGTGTCTGTGAATGACTGTGTGCACGTTAGATCCCAAGGACGTGCGTGCAGCAGGGTTGCTTACTGCTGTTAGGAATTTTAATCGCAATCTAACCGAATTTCTCATTTCAACACAGAGCTGTTGAACAGCATTTATGAGGCTGTCGTGTATGGATCGAGAGTTTGCCTCATTCCGTTCTGGCAGACAGCCAGGGGATTTATTATTAAAACCAGATTGTACTTGTCCAACTCGCAAAAAGCATGAAAAAATAGATTGCAGTTGTGCATACTGCCCACAAGAGGGAAGTGTCCACACATATGGTCTCTTACAGCATCTTTAAGGTAATATTTTATAGTACTGGTCATGTTACATTATGTAATGTTTCACTGGAGTTCGCTAATTCACTACAACGTGAGTTCCACTGAATTAAGTAAAGACATAGTGTTCATATAATTTTTATGAAAACATTGATGGTGAGGAAACCCTTGTTCTCAATTCAATAATTCTGAAAAAATATATTTCTCAACAAAGAAGCTGAAGTGACATTTTATAGTTGTAAAGACATAAGGCTCTTATCTCGATATAATGATATATTTCAAAACACAAAAATACTATACTGTAGCTCCTTGATAATGGATGACCAATACTGAGTCACAGCTATTATCATCCCATAAATATAAAGAGGCCTCTTTTGTGTCAAATAATTCATTTTCTATGGCTGTGGGACCTTCCTCTGCCAAGAGGTACTGATCTCCTGCCAGCTCTCAGTTCCCTAAAGTCATGACTAAGATCACTGCAAAAAATGTCCACCTTAATAAGATTGTTTCTTATATTCTGCCTATAAATCACATTTCTATGGAGATTAAGAAAGGAACAAAAACTGCAAACGTGTTGAGATGTTGTTCTGAAGCACTTCTTTTATGCTATTTTATAGCTATGCTGCTTGATATATTGTATGATATATTTGACAAAGTCTAATTTGTACTAACAAAACAAAACAAAACCAAACTAAACATTCAAGCTATTTTCTAGGAAACTTCACTGTCAGTGGAGGAAGGGACATTTCAAAATTAAACCCAGGATCCAAAATGAATCCTTCAAGAGTAACATCTTTTACAGTGAGGACCGGGAAATCATGTGACATCAACAGAGCAAGAGAAAATACGCCCCCTCACTCTTACAGACACACACGCTCCTTATGCTACAGGGAGATCACTGCTATTCATTTAGTGACTCAGTCAAAAGCCCACACAGCCAGTAAACAGGGCAAACGTCATCGGCTACAACCAGCCACGGAAACGTCAACATTCTGAAGGGAATAAGAATATCTAAACAAAGTCCTCCAGTGTGTGAGCTTACCATGAGTTCTCCCCCTGCCTGGTCCCTCTCGGCTTCACTCCAGCACGAGGCTCATGTTTCAGACACCCATGGAAGTGGGGATGTCCTCCCGCCCCAACCCCCCTCCCCCCCCCACCCTCCGTTTGTCACACCATGCTTGTGCTCTGCCGGCGTCTCCCGGGGTGGGCGGGGGTCTTAAGGGTGTTGGTAGGCGGGCAGGGGCCATTTCCGCACCTCCCGTTTTGGGGGTACGGGGGTGGTTTGTGAGTCCTGGATCCAGACGTGCGATGTTCGTTTGTGACTGCGGGCGGCTCCAGGCGGCTTCTGCCCGTGTGGCTGGAGGCCCTGCGGGGGCAAGGGGGAGAGGGGTGGCCGTTCACCCCCGGCCGCTCGCGGGCGCCCTCTCTGGGCGGCCCGATGCGATTGGTCTTAACCACCGACGCCATGTGCACCGGGGAGGGTGAGTTCGTCCTGAGCATGACGTGCTCCTCGTCTGGCCTGCGGGACAGCTGGACCACAGCGGCTGTGGGACTGGGCTCCCAGGCCCCCTCCAGCCGGGGCCCGGGGCGGCAGGGCACGTTGGCGGCGGCGGGCCCAGCGTGAGTGATGGCGGTGCCCCCGTCGCCAAGGTCGATGTTGGCTGTTAGGCGGTCGATCTGCTCAACCACCTGGATAACAGCAGAGTGGGTCAGGACACAGGCATGTGGACAAGAGTCCTGCACAAGATGATCTGTGCTGGGCAGGAACACTCAATAAATCAAGGACAATTACTCTAGACGCCCCTGTTTCCGAACGGCTCTTAATTTTCATTGGAGGCCGGAAGGTGTTTTTGACAGCACTACAATAGATTCCTAGGCTTCCCACAGAGGCATTCTTTGAGTCTGTGCCGATTTACAGCTGCAGGCAAAAGTGAAAACACTAAAAGCAAAGTGTAGCTTCATGTCCTAACAGTCTCCAGGCAGGACTTTTTAATGTGTTGCTCGGAACTCTGCCAATTTCGCCGACTTTCTCCGAAAGGTCAGCACAAATCGTCCCCAACCAGATCAGAATCTCTAGTGGTGTGCATACGTCATTCACAAAACAATACATAAAGTATGGACACACATGCGGTATATACGCAAGAGCACACACACAGCAAGTCAAACGACTCTGCTCTGAAGCACAAATAAGTGCAGTGAACACGCACATATGCACACAAACGCACAGACACGCGTAAAACGACCTTTTGTTTTGATGTGGCACCGGTGTAGCTTATTAATTCTGCACAAATGGTCTTAAATGTCAGCCTGTGTGTTTGGGCATCAACAAAAGGCTGAGCCTGGCTCAGATCTCTGATGTAAAGACTCTAGACAACACTTCCTACCTCTTTCATCTCCACGTGAACCTGCTTCAGCCCCCCTAGCACGTCTTCCAGGTGTGTCACCACTTGTCGGATCTGATCGCGGATGGAGTGACGCTCCGGATTGGGAACCGCCAGTCGCCGGGGGTTGCGGTCGCCTCCGGCGGACGCGGGGGGCTCCCGGCTGGAGGGGTCCGAGGGCGGCCCGGGGGGGCCCTTCTGCCTGCCACCGCGGTGGAGGAGGTGCGTGTGCGGCACCTCGGTGGAGAAGAAAGCCCTGTGGGAGCCATTGAAGCCCTCCTGTGGCCCCCTCCTCACACTGCTCCAGTCCTGGTGGCCCTCCCCCGCCTCGCCTGAGCACGCCGGGCCCGGCCCCCCGTAGCCGTTGGTCGCCAGTGAACATTGGCCCCCCGCGCTCCCCCCCCACTGTCCCCTGCCCCCGTCCGTCCCCCTCTCCCCCTCCTCCTCCTTCCCCTCGTCGCCCCGGGAGACGTAGGCGGTGCTCTGCCCGCACGTGGGGCCAGCCTGACCTCTGAACCGCGGCGGTGGGCGTGGCCGCTGGCCGGCGCACGCCACGCAGCCGCAGCTCTCCGCGCCGGGCCGCCGCGGGGCGGGGCTTACATCCCAAATGTGGCCGGGGTCGCACGGGCCCGGCGCCGCCAACACCGGCCTCCTCTGCGGGCTGCGGCGAGGGGCCTCCTCTGGCACCCCGCGGCCCGCGGCCCGCCAGCCCCCTCCCGCTCCCTCCCGGCAGCCCCGGCGGGGGGGGAGCGGCTCCGCGGGGAGGCAGCGGCGGCACGGGCAGGGGGCGTAGCGCGGAAGGAGCCGGACGTGTGCCGGTGTCCGCACGCCGTCGGCGCACATGTCCGCAAACGCAAAGGAGGGTCCCGGAGGCGTGCGTGTGCGCGCGCGTGGGAAAAGGCCTTGGAAAACAACTGGCTTCCTCCCCTCCCCGTCCTCTCCGGCCAAGTCATTCACTCACTCTGTTTTCCTCATCTGCGTCTTTTCCCGCAAGAAAACTTTTTCTTCGTCTGTCTCTCTTCCCCCTCTCCTCCTCCTCCCTTTTCTCAGGTTACCTCCCCTTCCTTCCTGCCTGTTGTTTGCCTTTCGCTGTTTATCTCCACGGGCTCTCTCTCTCTCTCTCTCTCTCTCTCTCTCTACTTCTGTTCCTGGACCCCCTATCCCCTCTTACTTACCCTAACTTTTCCTCCCTGCTCCTTCCCTCTCACTCTGTAGTCGTCTCTCCTGCGCAGGCCCCCTCTCCTTCTCCTCAACCTTCCCTCCTTCTCTCTCTCTCTCTCTGTCTCTCCTGCCTCGTACTCTCATTTGCTGCTGCAGGCTTCTCTCTCTCTCTCTCTCTCTCTCTCTCTCTCTCGCTCTCTCTCTCTGATTCTCCCGCACTTGGCTGTGCAACTCCCTCCCCTGCTTGCTCCTCCTCCACCTCCTTCACCAG
>JAODUG010062556.1:0-14304 GCA_027564795.1 Aphredoderus sayanus
CTTTGATACACGTACACACTGTTAACTTTAATATGTGGAGATAAGAAACCCTCTTTAAAATATACATCCATGTAGTTCTATTTTTAAATGAATAACCCAATAAGCCCGATCATGTTTGGTCTTATTGAAATCCTTGTTTTTATTTGAATGTAATAAGTGTACCATGATGTTGATGTGACAATATGATTTCAAATTGGACATGATGAACCAAGTCTCTCCATTGTCCCTCCTTAGTATAAAAAGGGGTCACCCCCTATTCTCTTCGCCTGGTGTCATATACTCTTGTTGTGTTTTACGCGTAGTACTTTGTGTTATTTTGCTATTATTTTATAGACAAAAGGACCGCACCTCGTGGCAAGACCACGTAGAAATTTAACTTTTTGGCTGGAATTCAGCCAACCTTTATTTGATTATCAGTTATCACAGACTACAGTATCTTAACCACCTTTAACTTTGTTTTTCGTATTGTTCTTATTTTCAAGTTTTGTTCCTTCTAGTATAACGTCTAGAGCAACACGCAATGTCCGGTTATTATTAAGATTCGGGTTTGTGTCTTTTGAGAGACAGCTGAGAGGGCACGCACAGACAGCCACAGACTGTGAAAAGGGGCCTGAACTGACGGCAAAAGTCATTCCTTACTGACGTCTCAATTGAGGTCCACACTGACCACAATACCTGCCGTTCGGAAGAGCGCAAGCCTCAACCAGCCGCAGCACTTTGTGGACCAAAACTGTTCGACCAAACTGGCTCTCAGCCCAGGCGAGCGTCACGGGAGACTGAAGCGAGCCAAACTGCTACCCCAGCTGACCTGAATCAACGTCAGAGGGATTTCTCTCGATTACATCTGTCTGGCTGTTACCAGTGCCACTAAGCTCCAAAAGGGAAAAATAATTCAGTTTAATAAGCGGGTGTTGCACAGCTGCTCTAGAATTTTCATATTTTCCTTTACTCATTTTTGATTGTTCCCAAACTTAAAACTTTCCCAATCTTAGTATTAAACCCCGTAGATACTGAACATATAGGACAGAAGTTGTTACGCTGACTCAGCGGTTCTCATTTTCTCATATCCAATTGGTCCAATCTAACCTGACATGCCAGATGGATTGTTTCACAAGTACATCTGGGAAGCTGTCCATAGGAACTGTTTGTTTAGGGCGGTTTCTGTCATAAACATCTTGTGACTTGATTGGATAATCCATTTGTCTGTCACCGTAACTTCATCCACTCTGACCAACGAACCATATGACGTATGAAATTTAACTATCGCCAAAACCAGTTGGGAGTAGATCGAAAACATATTTTCTGTCTAAAAAGGCCTTTAATGCTGTTGTTCTATTTTCAATGAAGATATAGTCTTCAGTTGAGATAAAACTGACGATATAGCATCATCTACGTATACCTTTGTAGGATCCGCCAATGTTATTTTCAAGTCGCATTATCTGTCGTCACATCTAACGACAACACTGATTTGACAGTTCAGATGCTACTCGAACTACAATCGCCTTGATCCAGGCCTTTCCAGACTGATTCTTGCAGCGAAAATAAATTGAAGCTCACAAGATCAGGATGGTCCCGTGAGGCTAGGTCCAATCACGTACGGTTCAGTCTTGATAGCCGTCTACAAGATAATTTTCATGGTTCCAATTATTTTCCATATGACCACTTGATGTGAAGTTACCTCAGTGTTGTTATTGTGATTAATTTGTGCTGATATATCTCCATATAATATCTCCACCTGTATTTAGCTGTTTTATAATAAACTCACCTTGTTATAGTTTTAACTGATGTGGTGCTGGATTTGTGTATACAACGTAAGGGTCCCTGTTATGAGAAGAATTCATAGAGGTCCAGATGAATGACTGATTGACATTGTTACACACTCCGCAGGTCTCGTTCACTGCAGATCACTTGTTAAAATATTAAGTGATTAGACTACATCTGAACGAGTGGTGTCCCGTTGGCAATTATAACTTTTAAAACATACCTAACCTGAAACCCCTACACTATCAATATATTGTAACTTTAAAATCTACATATATGTCAACTCTTTGACTACAGTACATGCCTAAATCCCTGTAGGCTGTGTATTAAAAGTTTGTCACGGGAAAGTTTGTCAAAGTTTGTTGATTTAGGAATCAACTATGTATTGTTGGGAACAATGCTACAAAATGAATGTTCCAAGAATAAACAACTGCATAATTAAAAAAGTGTCTGAATAACTTGAGAACCTTAAAGCCAACCACAGCTAGTAACATCTGTCCTGTAAAATTGTAAAAATCTATTCCTGTCCATTTGTCAAAAAGTCCACTGAAAGCTGACCACCATATGCCTGGTTTCTTAAAAAAACAACAACATCTAAAACACATCCCCACTAAAGAGAGAGAGTTCCTTCTGAACTGGGGTTAAAAGCAGACTGGTTGCAGCAGAAACTATAATATCTCAAAGAAAAACAAGCAGCTGCATCCAAATGTGGTGAAACCTTGGAAAAAAATACGTAATGTGTTCCAGACAGGCTGCACGATTTCTCTTCTGGTTACATTTAAGGACTGTGAGATCTCTGGTCCCAAAGGAGATTCTGGACAGAAAATTGAGAGAAAACATTCTCACTGAAGTTCACTCCCAGCATTTGTGTATTATTTAAAGTTTTTCAAATAGAACCTGTTTATGGACCATGACAAAGAACTACTAATTATTAACAATTTAACACACCAAGGATTATGGTATTAAGCTTTACATTATAGCATTATATTTGCCCTGGTATTACTGTATATCCATATGAAGTCTTATATCGAGATGAAATAACAGAGCAATTATTGATGTCACGGAAGTAGGAAACAGTAATGGAACACTTATTGTGCACAGCTGAATCCCACACATTAATTTTATCATTGCATCATCTCTTTCAGCAGATGTGACACTCGAGACCAAATAAATCCCGCGTGTGAAAACATTTGGGGTCTCGTCTCGCAGAATTCATCACATGATCTTGCCCCAGTGATCCATAACAGAGAGAACTAGGTTGTCTTCAGTTTGCTTAACCATTGCAAACAAATAGGTTGTTGTTTAGATAAGACATCATAGATTGGAATTCCCGGGTACTCTAATCCACAACTCAACTCCACCTTGTTTTAGTAATTTATTTCTCTGTTTTCTCTGTTCCAAATAAATTGTAAATCTGAGCCATTACATTTCCTGTGTCTTGTAACTGTAGCAACCAGACTGATTAACATTGCTGAAATTCTAAACATGTACCTTCTCAATAACAGGCTCCTCGGTAACAGCCTCTTCTTCAACAGGCACATCCACGATGACCTCCTCCTCTACCTGATGGTGTCACACACACAGTGAGCAAAGTGAATACACACTTACACAAAGACCACCTAAAGCAACATCCAACTTTTAAAAACCCTTGACTTTGTAGCATTCTTACCTATGTAAGACCACATTATAATATATAAATGTAAACATATAATGAAAATGTAATAACTACATCAATAAAACAATAATATTTTCATTTTTTGTATCACATAAGCATCAAATCTGACGTTTGTGTGGCTTGATATTGTGATTCACAACCTTCTTCTACGCCTTTTCGATATAAACTGACAAAGATCTATCATGTACCGCAAGCTTGAAAATATACTTGTTGCTTCCCCCTCTGAGGCATAGAAGAATGGTGTTACTTACTCAGTAGGTACAAGTCACCAGCGGGTCATGAAGACACATACAGTAAGAAAGTCCACAACAACGCCTACAAACTATACACTAGCACATACACACAAAATACTTACAGGTACAGCCATAGCATGTCCAGCCAGGCATAGGAGGAAAACAATCCACACCCTCATCCTCAGGCTGGCGAGATAAATGACAAACATACATTAATGCAGTCATTACTGTAAAGCACTTTCTGCTTGATCTAAACCAAAGAAATTTAATTGCATTTTCAATTGTATAGTAAGTGGTTTGTTCAGTTTTACGTAAAGTAAAACAGTGTGTTGTTGGTTTAAGGAAAACATCTACTTTAGTTCAAGAAGTCTTTTTTAATTCCCTTTTTTTAAAGTCACGTGACTAAAGTCATGACATATGAGAAATGCTTGGTCTGTTTCATTTTGTCTGCCATTTGGTTTCAATCCATGGAAGAGAATGTAAAACTCAACAAAGCTTAGAGTTTGCAAAGAAAAATCTAAATAACTAGGTAAAACATATTAAACAATTATTTTATTTTATTGTATTATGTTTGCTGTTAGATGTTAACTAAAAATGATAAGTAATTTTTCACATGCCATAATTTAAGATAATTATTTTCCAAAAGAATTAACTTAAAAATATCTAATTTACTGTAATTTGTAACCTAATATCTAATTACTAATATCTATATATAATGAGTAGGCTATTACATCACAACCTACTTATTCATTCATTATTAGAATGAATAGGAATTTAAAAAATTTGAAAAGATAATGTTTTCCTTACGTGAGATTTGATCACGCTCTGTCAATGTGCCATAATTGGAAACATAACTTATGGGACTAAGCTACCACTACACAGGCTTTGGTGGACTTTTCTACCACTAATCAATTACATCATATTTTCTGTTCTCTTATTTCCCCTATTTTATATTAAAACTTTCTATGGCATTAATGCATGATCGAAATTAATAGATCTGGAGATTCTTCTAATTATTATGTTAGTTTGGTTTAAAAATTATGACTAGTCATTTGAAAATATGTCGTTATCACAAGAAAACATTGCATTATTTTCCGGTATTAACAAATTAATGAATTAGATATTACGAGAATACAACTTTAAGGCTTCCGTACAATGTGCTAGTAGGTAAACCTCCCCTTCTCATGTGCATCATTAAGAAAAAATTGTGTGGTGTGTTCACCATGTAGGCTACATGAGGCTTTCAACATGTAGCCTACAGGCTGTCATACTATTATTTAACATTCACAGTGCCCACCGGATCACCTACTTGAGCTACTGTAGAGCCCAGTTCTAAGCTGTTTAGATGATAGGCAGGTCTATGCTTAGATCGTGCATACAAATAATTGTACACTTTAGTCAATATGGACATGCTACACATTGTTAGAACAGTTCTAACTGTAGATAGTGTGTAATAAGATTTGGTTCAATGAATTTTACGGAAACCACAAGCAGCATAGTAGCATAAATTATTCAGATTTATTGGCATACCAGTAGGCTATGTAAACAACAAGACAAAAACAAAACTCTGCCTTTGAAGCGACCATCAAGTCCAAATTATGTGTCCTAAACCGCCCATTCCTTGTTCATTTATATTCATTTAGTCCGTAAATGGTCCATCTATCAAAATAACCAAGCCGGTTTTTCATACAAATTAATCCAAGTTGTGAATATAGTAACGTGTCCATTGCTCACTGTCTTCAAGGCGAAGGGCAGCACCACTGCCATTGCTTTCTCTGGCATAGTCTTTACCAATCACAGTCTGACAGTGGCCTGATCATCTAACCATCATCTTATTGTTAAATTTACAAATATCTTTCACCAAGGAACGCAAACTCTAACCTGACACATATATGGTTGTTACACACACAACTATACATTGTTCTATGCACATAACCATCTTGGGAGGCATCCATCAAAACTGTTTGAAAAAGGCAGACACTTCCAAAAAATACTTGACAGAATGAACCATCTGTCTATCTGTAGGAAATGGAATTATTATTTTTGAGTCAATTTCGATGTCGTCACATCTAAACCATGCCTGTAGCTTATTGGTCACACACTAGATTTACCAGACAGAATGGAAAGGATTGCTTGCCTCTCCAGACTGATTCTCATGGCGAAGTCAAACTGAAGCTTGCATCCTGATCTCGCGAGGCTATGCTAACTCGGCCTAGCCTCCTTTCAGTCTGACTACAGTAGGAGTGCAATATTGTGTTTCACCACACATTCACCATACATTTTGAGCTGCACTGTTTCACCCAATGCAGGCTACTACAGTATGAGAAACATGGGAAGCTAGCTTCACTTGGCCTTTCCATGAGAAAACACCACTGGCTCTCATACGGAAACAGAGCTGGAGCTAAAAGGGAAACTTTCCTCTCAGAGGTTGGTTTCCCCTTTCAAACAGGTTTATATTAAGAGATTTTCATGGCAAGCAAACCGCCGCAGGGCAAAAACTTTCAATGGAGGAAAACAGCCTGTACTAGACCAAGATTTCTGTCACTCTCCTGTTTTGCTACTAACAGGCTTCAAATATTGATCTTTATAGGAATTCATTAGCTGCTCTGGGGTAATATAACGGGTGGGTTGGATGCCTGGAAAAACAAGCAGGTGGAGACATTGATGGCATTAAATGGTTTACAAATCAGAGTCAGGTGTCAGTCCTGCTTTATTGCTACTTCATTAAAAAGAGGACTTCTTGGAAAATCATCAGTCATTCCCTGACATAGGTTAGGGAATGACTTCTACTCTTTCTTGTGGGTAGATATCTCCCGTAGAAAATGGAATGTAAATTAAGAAACACTTACATTGTCAGTTGCAAAATTTGCGTTAAGGCTTTCTTTTAGGAAGGCCTTCTTTGAAAATAATACATACAATAACTGTCAAGATGATTAATTTGGTTTACAAAGTCATTCAGTATATATTAGTATATACATTATAGTTAAGGAAAACATTCCACCCATTTCTGGAACATTACTCAAAAGATAACTCTACAAGCTCCACAGATCACATTGTTGTCAGAATTCCTTGTCTCAGTACAGAAAGCTGGCTTGAAAACTTCACAATCTCTTTCAGGCACAAAGGGATGGGAAATCCTTCAGTACAGGCTGTGCTGGAGAATGGCTAGTTTTAAGAGAGGGACACAGTGCCCCTGTATCACTGGGGAACCTCAAAAAAGAGGGACAGAAAGGGAGTAGGAATTGTAAGTACAACATTGAATCTATGTAACCTGAGCTATCTGAGTCACTGGACACTATAATTGAACCCTCCACCCTTCATGGCACAGCTGTTTGTTTCTGTACCTGGACTGCTAAACTAGAGTTTGATTTGTACCCTCCATGTTATGAACATGTATGTGAAATGACTTCCAGGGCCAAAATCTAAACGTCTAAACAGACCTATACATGATGAGTATGTATACGACACGGTATGTAACAATTCAATTTGGTATTTATTCAGTGTTGTAAAAGCCATGCCACTGTCATGGTTAAAACAGTGACTGGTTTTTGTCATACAGTACTCTTTATGTTGTGTGTTAAACCAAAACCCAAGACAGCCAGAGCTTGTATATCTGTTATACATCAGACCAAACTTAGTACTGTACTTGGTATTATAGTCTTCCAAGACTTTGTAAAGCATTATAAGTTATTTAGCAAAATTTACAATTTGTTTCACAGCCTGAAAACTTGAAAATCAGTCAGTAAAAATTGTTTCTGACTAGGAAAACTTTTGAACTCAGAAAATCTAAAAACATTTTAGCATACAAGTTGTTGAGATATGACGTCACACACACAAAATCATGACGACATTAAGAAACTTCTTAAACCACATATCTTCAGATCTAGTTTTAATCTTTTAATTTTTGTGCTTGTTTTATAATCTCATCAGCATAGTGCTTTGGGTCAAGAAAAACTACAAAATTATTATTATTATTATTATTATTATTATTATTATTATTATTATTATTATTATTGTCCCTGCTGTTTGCATGATGTAACTTAACTTAAACATAACACATCTTTGAATCATCCATGTCATTTTCACATTCCAACTATAAGCAGAATAAGATGGAAGAACGACTTCACAACAATCCAAGGAGAAAATAAATGCATGATATATTGCACAACTCTGCCTACCTTACTGACAAACTGATATGCAAGAAGAAGCAAATGGATCTCCACAGATCTCTACCTCATACCACCCCCACTAACACATCACTGACAATTATATATCCCTTTAATAATAACAATTATCTTTCATGCTCTGTCAGCTCTAAACATTAAGCACTTTAGGTAGTTATTAAGGTATTTAGGTAGTTGAAGGATTGAATGGTATAGGTATGTTGTAAAATGTATAGCTACACTAGCCCTGATGACATGCTACTGTCATTATTAACTGGTGTATGACCTATTCAGCTGTTAACAAATATACTAATTATACATTGCTGTGGCTAAAAGCATTTGCTATGCTCCAAAAGTAAATGGTAGAGGTCGCAAAATGAAGATGGTTTTACAAGGCAACAGTATTTTTGGACCAAATACAAGGTATTCCAAAACTTGCCGATCTAGCCAACCTGTTTTCTCTCATTCTCCACACTGCCCTTTATGTAAACATTTGTGCCCTCTACTTTTTTGTTTTTCAATATATTTTTTTTAATCAGTTTAATCTACACAACTTCTTCATAATGGTAAACAAAGCACACTGAAAAGCGGACCCATCCAACATAGGACCATCACAGATAATAACTGCTGTAGTTTATATCCCAGACAAGAACACATCTTTAGAAACGTTGCCAGCTGTCCTCCCTGTCTCATCTTGTCAGAGCCTAGACCTACCACTTCAAACAATTACTCTCAATCTCCCTGTCTCCACCTCACCAATACTAATGCAGGCGGCATTGTCCGAGGGTTTTGACTCAGTTAGACTGGCAGGAGACACAATAGACTGATCTTTGTTTCTGAAGCAGTTTACCCATGATGTACTTGGAGGGCTTCATTATTTTGGAATAGATGGAATTTGCATGCAATTGATTTAAATGAAAACAGTATTCCATCTGTCACATTTGACATCTCACAGGGCTCTCAAACAGCTGGAAAGCACTATAGCAACAAACATTCCTTTAGATGTGCGTGTTTAGTGAGGGAAAGCAGATATGTGACAAGAGAAACACTCTCTTTGGTGTCTCATGCTTTGTGGAATTCCCTCCCCCTTTCCTCATTTCCACCTACACCCCTCCCCCGCAGTTGCCTATGTGGCACACAATACTGCCACATTGTCCTGTTCTACTCTATAAACAATAATTATTCATAACTTTTTTGCTAATGCATGCCGTATATTTCCCATCTCTACCAGGACTGTGCGGACACAATTTCTATACTGAAAAAGCCTCAAATGTTTTCTCTTTCGTTTAAATACTGGTAAACAGAGTGGGGAAAGTGTCAACAGCCAGCAGCTAAATGTTTTGCTGTGTCAAAAAAATAACCAAACTCAGGGAAGCAACTATTACAAATAGCTGAAAATGAAGACTATTTGTACAGATGTTCTTGTGTCAATGAAGAAAACCTTTCAAAAATTCAGAAAAATGTATTTTCAAATTTACAGATGGCTTTTTCTATTTCCATAAGTCTGTAAGCCAATAGATTGTCAGTAGGCCTACATATTAAAGTAGTTATACATGTTTGCATGAATAGGTGCTAAGTTTTCAAGCATCATTTGCATAGTCAAACCCAAATTATGTATTACACTAAATCTCCCCATATCCACTATACTGTATGTGGATAAACCGTCTCATGCTATACAGCCCACTTCAAAATGAACACAATCTTACCTTTAGCAAATCAGAGAAGAGAACCAGTAGACAAGTCACCTGTTGCAGGATCTGGGATGATCTGACATAAGAGACACTTCACTCACAAGACATTCACAGTGGGACGGTCCATTCAGACCACATAACCCCCACATCCCTCCTCCTGCTTCGGTGGGATGGGCCAAAAGTTAACTCCCTGTTTCCAACAGCCTCATCTTAATTTGGTGCATTTTTTTTGCAGTCTTTGATCATGAGGGGTCAAAAAAGACCTAAAAGGTTCATGAATGTTCTGTTATGTAATGTTGTGTAATAGGTCCACTGATAAACCGACTACACAGCACTGTTCTGGAAAGTGCTCTGGAAAGGGCACTTGCTAGAGCTTTTTAACATTTAGTATTATATTTTATCGTTTTGTGTTTTAATTGTGGGTTTAGGATTAGGGGGTTATTTCCTGGGTTAAATGTGGGTTTGTGACCATTTTACACTGTGATTAAAGTGTATACAATTAAACTGGACTGGCATTAAAGACTTTACAGATACAGTTACATTTCTTTGAACAGCTGAAATGTTTATTTGTAATTTGCTTCCTGTTTTGTTGCAGAAATTGCATGTGGTTAATCATTGTACAAAACTACAGTGATATCCATGATATATGTACAATTCTAATTAAACAAGAAAACACAGTTAGTGTTTTATCAGTAGCCCATTTGTTTCCATAATCTATGGAATCTTGACTGTGGAGCTCACCAGAACCAGTCAAAAACAATAACAATAGTGAGTTCAATGTGAAATAGCCAACCTGTGCAGCCCTTTGCGTCGTAATTTGATTATGGACTGTAGTATATTAAGTTGTGTTAGTGTTTTGCTAATCAAGTATGATTTGTGTATGTACTGTAAGTGATTGCATTTGTGTTTATTGAACGTGCATGAACGTGTAGGTCCAAATAAAATAAAACTAAATATTTCACCTTCACAAAAAAATTATTTTGTTGGTATTAATTCTCAATTAAGCATACACTCCTTAATCTTCACACCTGTGCACAAAATATGTATGCTTTAAAAAGGAGGGTAGAGAACAGTGTGAGCCCAAATATGTTGAAGACGTGTAGAGAGGAATGTGAACTACTCAAGACTCAGAGTTTTGAGAGAGTTTTTAACCGATACTGCAAATAAACAAATATGTGTTTAAAAGCAAAACATGAAAATGTTCTTTCACAGAACTCCAGGGATTCAAGCTGAGAGCAAGCAGAGGCACGTTTTGTCTCCTTCTGAATGTTCTGCTCAACACACACACACACACACACACACACAAACACACACACACACACAAACACACACTCAAACCTTTTGATCATGGTGTCTGAAGCAGGGAAGAACATCTGGAAGATAGCAGGGTGTGTCCTGCAACGTGGCATGTTCAAACTGACGTCATCGCTGATGGAGAGAGCAGAAGGAGAAAGCAAACTCACCCTTCTTCTACATTTTTTTCTCTCTCGCTCTCATTTTCCTTTTTTTCTCCTCGTTCCTCGCCCAGCCCTCCTCTTGCACTCTCTCCTCTCTTGCTGTGGACGTGGCAGTGTATGTGTGTATAAGTCAAAGGTTATTTATTGTCATGTACACAGTACAACACGGGGTCATACTGGAAAATGAAATTTTTTTGGCTTGGGCGAGGTTGGCTACGTAGACTTTAGTAATTAAAGCAAACTAAGGTATTACAAAACAGAAGTACTGTTAATTTAATGATGTGCGTTATTCTGGGTAGCAGTTCTTGGTTATGGTACAGCAGTCTGATTTGATTTGTGTATGTGTATATATACACACACACATACGTATACATATATATGTATATATATATATAGGCCTCTGCAATTCTTGCAGACACACCAAGTGGGTTGACCAATAACAGGAAGGACTGGTGGAGAAGCATCTCCTGGTAAGTCCAGCAGATCAAACAAAAGGCTTGGATCACGTGTCAGGCAGAGCCCCAGCAGTTGATGCGACTGTGTCAGACTCAGTCTTCAAATTCTGGCCTGTAATAGATGAAACGATTTAATATTTTATGTCAGCATGTTATTACTGTCCTCAAAAGTGATGTGTCAACAGCACATGATTGTTCAATATACAGAGATGCCACTGACCACCATATATACTGACTATCAAAGTGTTGTAGTTATTACAGTAGTGGTTTTGAAGAACAATTTAAATGGTATTCTATTATAGATACCTGCTCATTTGCAATCCTTTGAGCATGCAGATCCTATACTCGACTTAGGTCCTCTTCTCCTAGATTCCCTATCACCGTGAGATCCTCACGTCCTCTAGCTCTACCTGCCCTCCCTGCCACATGACCTGAACCAGACCAGAACTCTTTGAGTAGATATTTTTGGCTCCCACTCAACATCAGAGCTAATTGTATCACCGTGGTAGCTCACATGCAAAGCAACATTTTATTAGAAGTTATGAGTCAGTTACCAAAATCAATTACGATAATTTGTCACTGACGGTAACTGAAAAATGTAGGTAGTGTGATGAACAGGAAACAGGTGGACTCAAAAAACTGCAAGGAAAACAATATTTCTTTTTTTCTTGGCAAAGTGGTGAGCAGGCAACAGTGGAGCAAGGCAGAATGACTGGAGAGTGGATGATGGACGGCAAGTAGAAAAACTTGACAGGTGACTGGAGACTCTAAAAACAGAAGAAAAACAATGGAATTAGATGACAATGAAAACATCTGGGATCTCGTAAGTTTGTTTGAGCTGATCAATACCACTGAGGGTTGAACAACGATCTGGCGAGGGGTGGCTGGATGGTTGGTGTTTTTATACTGCAGGGAGATGAGTTGATGAGGAGCAGTGTGCAGAGCAGGAGAGAGGATTGTGTGCAGGTGCGAGCCAAGGAGGAACCAAGGATGTAACAGGTAGGTAGACTACTATTGTTACAGGTGTATCGTCATCAAACGTATTGGATTATTATCATACATTTTTGCTTTTAACATAAATACTTTTATGAATAAATGTACCGGTAGTAAATATTACCGCAAACTGGCAATAACGTTCAAGCTGTACTGTAGCCTCATAACAACATAAAAGCACTAAAAGGCTGGCTTGACAGGTGTGAGTAATAACAATCGTTATTTTTACATTAATTTTGATAATGTTAGGTGTTGTTTTGTGAATGAGCCATTTCTTATCAGTAGCATTGAGATGATGTACTCCTTCATGTTGAAAGGAGCCAGTTGAGGTGGTTTGTCTGTAAAGGATGCCCCCTGGGCAACTCCCTAGGGAGGTGTTCCAGGCACGTCTAACTGAGAGGAGGCCTCGGAGAAGACCCAGGACAAGGTGGAGCGATTATATCTCCACACTGGCCTGGGAACGCCTTGGGATCCCCCAGTCAGAGCTGGCTAATGTGGCTCGGGAAAGGAAGTTTGGGGTTCCCTGCTGGAGCTGCTGCCCCCGCGACCCGGCATCAGATAAGCAGTTGAAGATGGATGGACATATACACACATATATACAACCCCAATTACAATGAAGTTGGGATGTTGTGTAAAATACAATGATTTGCAAATACTTTTCAACCTATATTCAATTGTATACACTACAAAGACAAGCTATTTAATGTTCAAACTGATTAAATTGATTGTTTTTTGCAAATATTCACTCACTTTGAATTTGATGCCTGCAACACGTTCCAAAAAAGCTGGGACATGTTTGTGTTACATCTTTCCTTTTAACAACACTCAATAAGCGTTTGGGAACTTACGACACTAATTGTTGAAGCTTTGTACGTGGAATTCTTTCCCATTCTTGCTTGATGTCCAGGGTCTCCGTTGTCGTATTTTGAGTTTCATAATGCGACAGGTCTGGACTGCAGGCAGGCCAGACTAGTACTCGCACTCTTATACTACGAAGCCACGCTGTTTTATCACGTGCAGAATGTGACTTGGCATTGTCTTGCTGAAATAAGCAGGGACGTCCCTGAAGAATGCTTGGATGGCAGCATATGTTACAAAACCTGTGTGTACCTTTCAGCATTAAATAGTGCCTTCACATGGCATATGGGAGTGTGTTAGTGCCATGGGCACTAACACACCCCCATATGCCATGGGCACAAACACACCCCCATACCATCACAGATGCTGGCTTTAGAACTTTGCACTGATAACAATCTGGATGGTCCTTTTCCTCTTTGGCCCGGAGGACAGAATGTCCATAATTGCCAAAAACAATTGTAAATGTGCACTCGTCAGACCACAGTCACTTTGCATCAGTCCATCTCAGATGAGCTTGGGCCCAGAGAAGCTGGTGGCGTTTCTGGGTGGTGTTGATATATGGCTTTTACTTTGCATGGTAGAGTTTTAACTTGCACTTTTAGATGTAGCGACAAACTATGTTAACTGACAATGGTTTTCTGAAGTGTTCCATGTGGTAATATCCTTTACACATTGATGTTGGTATTTAATGCAGTGCCACCTGAGGGTCAAAGGTCACGGGCATTCAATGTTGGTTTCCAGCCTTGCCTCTTATGTGCAGAGATTTCTCCAGATACTCTGAATCTTTTGATATTATGGACAGTAGATTATGAAATCCTTGCAATTGTACACTGAGAAACGTTGTTCTTAAACTGTTAAGCTATTTGCTCATGCAGTTGTTTACAAAGTGGTGAACCTCGCCCCATCCTTGCTTATCTTGTCTTTGTGGTGTATTCAATTGAATATAGGTTGAAAAGGATTTGCAAATCATTGTATTCTGGTTTTATCTACGTTTTACACAACGTCCCAACTTCATTGA
>JAODUG010062566.1:0-14303 GCA_027564795.1 Aphredoderus sayanus
ATGCACACACACACACACACACAATGTCTCCCACAATGAATATAAAGGAACGAAAAGCCTATTAGGAGCTGAGGGAGTGGATGGATGAAATTCTTGCGTGCCAGTGGATGCCTCTCTCTCCTCTTTGGCTGTGTGCTTGCCTCCTGCAAACAAACCTTTCTTGCTAACCACAGCCTGTGTCTGGTTTAATTACCCCCCGCCCACCCCAAGACAGGGGTCATTGCTAGGTGTCTGTTTGTTTCTGTGTGGCCACCTTGACGGGGTACTGCTAGCCTATCCACACACACACACACATTTGCTCATGAGACCATTTTAGAAACATTTAGTGCATTCCATTTAACACGTAAACGCACTTTTTGAGTTCCCTTTAGTGTGTGTGTGTGTATTAAGGCTATACGCTGCACCTCTGTCTCCTAAGGAACACCCTATGCTTTTTTGTGTGGCTGATCCGTTAGCAGTAGAGTTAGCTCGCGTTAGCATACTGGTTAGCCTCAGTGCCTCCCTTCCCGCAAAAAATAAAAAACCTAAAAGCTCTTGCGCAAGTCCACAAACCCAGCGGGGGGCGGCCCACAAGGACTTCTCAGCGCTCCAAGTAGCACCCGCCCCACCCGCCTGGGCAGACCCACAACCCGCGTTCAAACGTCCCCCCCACCCCACACCACAACAATGCATTCTCTCTCTCTGACCACTTTATTCAATAAGTGTGCATAAGTGTGCACACTTGCACGCGTACTCAGAACTCGTGCACGCTCACACAAGGCCAGTAGTGTCCTCACACAGACACATAAATGAACACATTCAGCAACCCAACACAACACGCGACGAGGGTCTCCATGCTTGTGAAGCACACACGCGTCCACGTGCTAAGAGGTTTCAATGTTTACTTATGGCATGCACAGCATAAACACACGCACGCACACACACACACGCAGTCTTCTGTAGCCCGTGTGGCTTTGTATCGAGGCTGTCAACACTGTTCCTCATCTTGAATTCAAAGGCTTTGTCCTGATACATACACGCCACACCACAAATGACACTGCTAGGGGGATCATGTGTAATGTAACACCAAGGCTCTGAGTAGGGATGGGCATTTTCTTGTTTAAGTGTCACATTAGCTTTAAATATATGTGGAAATAAATGTCACCATTGCAATGAGGATGTCCTTTATTTAAGTCATCTATAGCGCTGTGGAAATATTTTTACAAGATTAGTTACGAGGCAATGAATTCCACACTGAAATTCTATTGTAGTGTGATTTATTCCAGAGATTACAAGCACTGTTTGAAGTCGAGTTTCTGTTTATTTACAATCAGACACACGAGCGGGCTGTCCTTGGCATATTGGCAAAGCTTCAGCCCGGTTCCTGGGGTCAAACACTCTCATCTGGCAGGCTGAGAGGCAAAGACCCCCGATAAGTTACTAATTCCCTCCACTCCCTGGCTAGCTTTGTAAGATCCCATCTAGGGATCTAACTCTGCCCCGATCTAATTCTGCCTCGTGTGTCTATAGATGGACAGCAGTTAAGCCCTGGGATTAAATCAACATAAAGTCAATCACCACAGCAAACCTGTGTTGTAGCTGGTACAGGATAGGACAATAGCTTTATTTCTCTCTCTCTCGCTCAATGCTTGGGTGGGGTTAATGGGGTTTCTGTTTAACTGATTGAAAGGCTAATATTAAGGTCAGATGGGACTGTGTAGTAGATTGGGTGTGTATCTGAGGATTGACCTACCGTGAATAGCCAATGCAACCTGTTGTTGTGTGTGCACATAGCTGGAGCGTGTTTGGTTACTTGTAAATGTGTGCCAGTAACATACGATGTCGAAATGTGTGTATTTTTGTGGAAATATTAAGTTTTTAGGTTCTCCTTTTGTGCGAGGATGTTCAGTCATATTATTTTCAAGTATATTCACTTCTTCTTTCACAGTGGGTGAGCTGTTGGGGATGAACTCAAACTTGGTGAGTTGCATTGTGGGACTGTGGACAGCCAGTCAGCATGCAGCAGCTGAGTAACATGGGGTACTGTAAGATGAATAGTTTCACTAGAGGGCACATGCTTTGCACATCCTGACCAGGATTTGGTCTGGTCCTTCCTGCTGGATGTTGTGGTCTGGCCTTTAGGTCTTCATTGGGCTGCTGCTTGGACATACAGCTGGGCTCAGACAGGGTCACGTCTGTTGGGGATAACTGTGGCGCGCTTATTGCCGATGGCTATGAGAAGTGCCCTCGTATCGCGCACGTCTCGTGCACAGCCTTAGATTAGCCTCAGCCAGCTGAGATAGCTGGCGGCTATAAACCGGAACATTCAGAGCTGATAAGGGCATACTGACTGTTGTGGTAACATACCACGCACACACACAGCCACAGATTCCGTCTGTCTGTATAAGGCGTTTGGTTTACCGTTGTCTTTGCCGCTGCGGCCGTTTGCTTGACCTCGCCTGGCCTCGGCTCCAGCAACAGCTGGGCAGAGACCAGCCCTTACTGCTGCGGCCAAGGAACACCAGGTTCTGCCGCGTACAGCCCGGATTAGCCCCACATGTCACGGCTGTGTCACGGCCGCAGGCTGAGATCATTCCTCGCGGTGGGTTTACATGCTCACGCTTAGGCCAGCAACACACTCTCCTCTGGCCAGCTGTCACTGAAACACTGCTTGTGTGTGTGTGCGTGTGAGATATTGAGACACTGCAATCATTCATTCAGCTAGTCAGCTAAAGGTGGGGGATGTTTAAAACATGCTAACATGTTAAGTAGGCAGTGTGTAGGTACGGTGACAGTTTATAGTGTACAGCGTGCTAACAGGCTGCTCCTGAGTACTGTTCCTTACTCAGTGGTGTGAAAATAGAGCTGTCATTTGGACAGGAGAGGGCCGTGATGTTTCTCTGGCGTGTGAGACGGAGGGGAGAGGCTGTTGGATGTGGATGATAATAACAGGCTGATGACTCAGGGGTGCAGATAGGGGGCAGGCTCTTTGTTGTCGCTGTAGCTGCAGGGGTGTGTGTGGGTGCGTGCGTGCGTGTGTGTTAGACACAGTGGTACAAGTCCGTGTGTTTATGGGTCACTGTGTCAGTGGTTTTGTGTGTGTGTGTGTTGGCAGTGAAAGGTTGAATGCTGACCTCTGGGAACCTCCTGATGTAATTTAAGTGTGTGTGTGTGTGTGTGTGTTACTTGGAGCCCTGGTCACTCTTCCAACACGATTTGCTCTTTGGGCAAATTCAAGGGCACACACACACACACACACACAAACACACACACTCGCTGTGAACCTGGAGACATGGTTCCCTGGTGCGGGGCTGAATACTAAACAGCATCGCTACACACACTCTCCGTCTGGCCCCAGACCACCAGCACTACAACCGCAGAGGTCAAGGGTCACCTTTGTCAACCTCCCTCTCCCCCTCGGCCAAGCACAGACATGCAGTCTTCATTTAACCACTGTGTGTGTGTGTGTGTGTTTAAACTTCCATTGTAATTGACTGTTAAATTCATGCTGGATATCTAAATATCTTCACTTTAGTGTGTGTGTGTGTTCTCAGCATTGTTGTCATCTCTCTGGTTCTGGTTGGGTGACCCTCCCTGTCTGTGTTTACCTTGTGCCTGTTCCGCCCAATCAGAACACCCTCTTTGTCTAAGCTGCCATCCTCTTCCTGCGATGACTTCCTGTCCCCCCATCCCAACACACACACACACACACACACACACACAGATGCAGATGAGTTACCAGACCTTGCTTGCCAAAAGATGCCTGGCTCCTAAGAGTGTTAAAGGCTGCTCCAGTAGTTCAGACTTAACCAGAGGTCTATGTCTATCAGGATGCAAAGACGTAACAATCCCCAGGGGAGTATGTCCAGATGTATTCACAGTGAACGTTGGGTCTGGTTACACCAAGCTACAATATGTGTACCTCCGTATACATCACGGAACTGCAGTATACGATTACTCACTCACAATCATTGACTTGGGGAGGCTTGGCTCTACTGTAAGCCTCTTAAAAACAGCCCTCCACTCCACTCATCATCATCTCTCCATCTCCCCTAACCCCCCTCTAAACACCCCCTCCGCAGCTTCCTCCAGGGCAGGGCCTAATGCCTGGCCTGAACCTCTGTCAGGATACAATGGCACATGCTGCAGGCGAAAGGGGCTAATGAGCTGCCATCCCATCCCAGCACGGCACACACACATGCCTGACTACGCCAGGCTGCAAGTGCCTGCACGCTCCACCCATGTAGATGTGCTCATGCTCGGGATACATTTAACAAAGGGCTGCCTGCTGTGTGTTGGCTAGGGAGTTGTGTTGCCGGAGAGACACGTTTAACACAAGGGTTTTGAGTTGTGCTACGTTGTGGGGAATGGGTTTGGTGGTGTTGTTCCCATATTGTCCCCCCCCCCAGTAAGTGTTAGGATGTTTTATAATGGCTTTCTTGCCTGAATGTGGGGGCTGCAGTCATGCCTCTTGGCACCCAGTAAATGTGTAATTTAGATGTGTGAATGGATGCGTTATTTTTAGCTTTTGTGATCACGACCCAAGCTTTTGTCGCACACCAAAGAGAGCCGGGAAACAAAGTGTGTGTGTGTGTTATGTGTGATATTTGTACTGAGCAGCTATGAATGTATGGTAATGTTATGCTAACCATCCTTGGCGTGTGTGTGTGTGTGTCTTGTTACCTGTCTGACAGGTTTAATTAACGGTGTCGGGTGCACCTAGACACACGGACACGCAGGCATGCTATGGGAACACACGACGCACACACACCCACATGTGCATGTTACACACACTATAGCCTCGCGCTTATGCAGTAGACGCCTCATTTAACATGCTAGACCCCCCCACCACCACCAACACACACCATTACACTAGACACAACGAGAGGCAATTCTAATTCAGTGGGGGGGGTATATAACTGTGCGAAGGGCTATGAAAATATGATGTCACGTATGACAGATGAGGCCTGGCTTGCTGATTTGTCACAGTTACACAGCTGGTTAACATCACACACACACACACACACACACAGAGCACCTTCTGTTTCCCCCTGCACCCTGGCCTCAGGGGATGAACGGCTGAGCCCCGCCCATAAGCTCACTTTGTGTCTGAGTTGCTGCCCCTAATGTGTTTGTGTGCCAGTGGGTGTTGACTGAATAGTGTCATTAGCTCATAAGACTCATCTGTGTGTGTGTGTGTGTGTGTGTGTGTGTGTCATACATATCCAAGTGTCTACAAGGCCCACATGAGACTTAGACCACAATAATGGTTCACCTGCCATGCGTTGACAAATGCCTCTGTTTTGGCATCGCGTGCATGGTGCAGTAAGTGTAGCCTTACACCAGAGCTAAGGGGCTTCCATTGCCTGTGTGTCTTCATGGGTGGAGCGAGACAGGATTGGCGGTTTCAGTTGAACTACTAGAACAAAGGCTGAAAGGGGGAGTATCAATGATTTGAGTTGAGCTCTTAAAGCAAGAAACATCAGCTTGGTGATCCTTTAGTGTGGGCCCAGCCTAGCTAATATAGGTCCCATCATGTCAGGGTTATGCCACACAGCCACATTCCTCAGCCACGGAGCTATAGATCAGCTCACACACTGACAATGTACATGCTTCACAGGGCGTGAGGTCCTGGCCACGACAGTTGACATGGGAATGCTGAGGCCTGAAGTTGTCTCTAGCCTTCAATATGGAGACGCAAGCTAGCTACAACATAATGATGTTTGACTGAGGCTGGGAAGTTGATTGACTCTAAAAGCAACAACTACTGTTTGTGCTGTTTGAGGGGTGATGAGACTTTTAGGCTCTAGGATTGTGTTGCAACACATGTGGCTAATGTTTACCATTGTAATACTATGTTATGATACATGTACATGCATTGTTTCCCAACCCTGGTCCTGGGGAGACACTGCCCTGCATGTTAGATGTCTCCCTGCTCCAACACACCTGACTCACATCAATGGCTCGTTACCAATCTCTGCAGAAGCCTGGTAACGACCCATTCATGTGAGTCAGGTGTGAGTAAAAAAAAAAAGGGGACTTCTCAAATAAGTCTAAAAGAAATCTGCAAACAAATGCGGTGGGGGGTGTTTACTTTATTTGAATGACATTTATTTGTGATAATTGTGGTAATTCTGAAACTAATCAAACTCCATAGGTGAGTACTCATTTCAGGCTTGTCTATTAGTGTTTGAATGAGACGCGTGCACATTTGTGCACTTTATTGGATTATGCATGGCAGCTGGGAGGCGTATGGCAAAGGCAGTCACAGGTGTTGCTAATTGGAAGGAAGCAAACCGCTTTTGACCGTGCCTGGATTGTGTTGAACTATCACCATACGTCCGATATAAACTGTTGATACTTAATGGAAGTAGGACAGACAAGTAGGCAAATAAATGCATTTTATTATACAGTATTGGTAACATTTCCTTAACAGGAACGCGTCTAAACTATCCAGCCCATTTAGCAGCCAGTAGCGTTGAAAGTATAGGACTTAGTCACTGCAGTTTTATTGTGCCTGTTATGGTGGAAAATTACCACCTTCTTTATGTTTGGCTCATTTGTTGATAGTTTGCACATTAACAGCAAAGCTAATGTGCTGTAAAGCGAAGCAAAGGAATGAGCGCTCCTATATAATAACACATATGAGGTCTTGGAGCTGTCAGGTGCTATACAGTCAAAGCAATAGTAGTAGTCTACCATTGTACTCTCGCTTGTTAACCTTCATATTTGGGCAAGGAACCAGTTCTGGGAGGTTTACTCTACCAGCATCCTTGCTGGTAGAGTAAAAGTCAGGCTTTCCAGCATGACTCAGAACACGAAACACGCGTGTTTTGACCTCTCAGGAATCTGTAGGCCGTGTTGACAATCCCACGCGTGGGACTCGCGTCCAATGAGCCCTGCCATTTATTTCTAATAACAAACCGTGCCATCGTCTTCCAGTAGAGGCTCTCTTGAGCAAACCCCCTAATGGTGTTTTGCCAGCTTGTGCTGTGTTGTGCCTATTGTAGCCTGGTCAGGAGCTTGGACAGTTTCACAGCACAGTGCCAGGAAGACAACAGGCATTGGTGAGGTGCACCAGCCGCAGTGGCTCACAGCCAACACAAAGCAGGCATTCTCACCGGTCGCCTGGCTGGCACGGGCAGACCACAAGCACACACACACACAGTAGCGGTGGCACACGCCAGGCGCCGCGAGCCCTTATTGTGCTCTGCTGCCTGTGTGTTGTAACACACAGCGAGCCATGGTGGAGCTGTATCCTGTGTGTGTGTGTGGCTCTGTTAAATTATGTTGGCCTAGTGCCATCATCTTAGTCTCTCTCTCTCTCTCTCTCTCTCTCTCTCTCTCTCTCTCTCTCTTAAATTATCAATCTCTCCTCAAACTGTAGCGTGACATGGCTCTCTGCGGCTTTGTGTGCATGCGTGATTAAGGCCCTCTAAGGCCAGAGTGGCTGTCCTCCATAGGATAGATAACTACTTATAGTACTGTAGTGCTCTGGTTACCCCCCTCTCCCCATCCCCTCTCACTCTTGTTAATAGTAGCATGCTAATGGAGCTCAACAGACTCACTTCACCGCATCATACTGGCTAATGGGTTCTCTCTCTCTCTCTCTCTCTCTCTCTCTCTCTCTCTCTCTCTCTCTCTCTCTCTATTACCTCTGCATTTTCGTACGTTTTATTGATGCAAAATAGAATTGGGTATACAGCAGTATCTCTCAACTGTGTGTGTGCGTGTAAATGGCTTGTCCTGATTGGAGCGTATTCTGGTCTGCAGAGCATGTTAACATGCATTCTGGGTCACAAAGACCTATTTGTTGTCCAGCTCACTGTAGTCTCGTTCTTTCAAACAGACACACACACACACACACACACACACACACACACACGTGTGTCAGTGACACACATTTATTACTAAATAGTCTGTCATCTCAAAGTCCTAAATCTCCCTGTTTTTGTCTCTCTGTACCCATAGTCATCATTCACGCATTGTAATGCTGCCTTGCTCAGCAGTTTTATTTAACTGTAGCCTAATAATAAAGAGCAGGTGTAAATACATGTGTAGGCCCCAGGGATAGCACACACTAAAACATTCAGATATGTAGAGAACTCAATACAATGTGTCTAGATCAGTGTTTCTAAGAGGGCTACTGTACTACAATTGTATTTGTAGCCCCTTTCTTTTTAGATTTCTGTCGACAATGAAGCTTTTCAAATTCTTGAATGTTTTAAATGTTTTCTCCTGGAGCTATTAATAAAGGTACAACATTTTCAATAATGCATTTACAATGTGTACATTTGCAGAATTGAGTCAACCATTAGCATCCATTACTATATAATTACCTAGATTAATGTTTTTTTTAAATAATTTAAAGAAAGTACAGAAGCTAAAATAGTTTGAGAACCACTGGTCTGCATAGCATTTGTGAGGACTAGGTACATTATATTGTGTCTTGTTTGGGTGATAACTGTGTGTGTGTTTGCATGCACGCTTTCCTCCAGTGAGTCACTACCTCATAGTTGCTGACTAGTTGCTTCCCCTTTCTTGGCGTTATACATTTAGTGCGTGTGTGAGTGAGAAACAAGTGTGTTTTAGTGCAAGAGTGTATTAGTATGGGCACTTATGTGCCCCTTGGCGGAAAGACAATGCCTGTGTGTGTGTGTGTGTGTGTGTGTGGATATGGTCCGGGTTTGTCAGCTGATGGATTTATG
Source organism: Aphredoderus sayanus (assembly GCA_027564795.1). Taxonomy (NCBI): domain Eukaryota; kingdom Metazoa; phylum Chordata; class Actinopteri; order Percopsiformes; family Aphredoderidae; genus Aphredoderus; species Aphredoderus sayanus. The sequence goes on from JAODUG010062566.1 coordinate 8,688, forward strand.
TCGTTCAGGTGTTCAGCCCACACATTCCCCGACGGCAGTATTGTTATTTTACCCAGAATCCCTTTCCCAAAGCTCATTAGGAGCTTCCCTGCACCTGTCTACTCAGCAGAATCTGGCCAGCCACAACATTAGCAAGCATCTCACTTGGCCAACCACCTACAGTATGTGATGCTGCCTAGCACACCGACAGTGCCAAGTTAAGGGTTGTACTCTTATGGTAAGCAAGGCGTTATTAAACAGTTAGGCATTTCCAGTGTTGAGTAATTTATTACATTACATTAGGATGGTGATACTAATGTAAAACCTGAAGAATGAAAGGTAACCATCAAGGCCACTTAATATAACAGCATCCGTGGCACTGGAAGGTGTTACGTACATGTGTTTCCATAATGTGTGTGTTGCTGGGCAACTGTGTGACCCAGTCGGTGTGACCCCCTGTGACTGGGAGCTGTTAGTGGTCCTACTGGGAGCTGGTGGAGGGTAGACCAGAGGGTAGACAACCCCCACCCAGCCCTGCCCCGCCTGAAAAACAGGAAACAGCTGAATCAACATCCTGCCCGTCGCGGAGGGGGAGGGGCTTCCATCCCATCCCACAACAATGTGGGCACTGTGTGTATCTCAGCCAATAGGGGAGCCGCATCCTGGAATATTTCCAGTGGACCCCCAACCCCAGCTTCAGGAACACACACACACACACACACACACACACACACACACACTTCCTTTAAGGATAAGGCTGGCATAACTAAACGACAATTTAAGTCAATGCACAAGGTTCTTTTGTTACTTCATAGCTAGTTAGATAGTTTTAGGCACCATTACAGCTTCTATCACTAATAGCTGCCAGGTTAAATTCAGAGAACCAAAACACTCTGCTTTTTATTATTCAAAGCCTTTACATTTAGACTGATATAACTCTTTTTCACTGCCTGTCTGCAGGCCTTACACATATAGAGTGTGATGAATTAATAAAGTAAACTAGATGCTCTAAATGGGGGTAGCATGTCATTTCACTGCATGCTGGCTTACGTAGCACTTACGAGAGGTCAGCCAACACTCTGAGCTGTCTGGAGAGCAGGTTTAATGGGTGTGTGTGTACATCTGAATGTGTCAAGTGGAGTTTGTAGGCCAAGGCCGTGATCGCACTCCCATTTTCCAAAGACAACGTGCGGGATACTGTAACAGTATCCTGCTACCATTAAACATGGTTGGGTGTTTTATTTCTATAATGTCGACCTACAGTAACTGACAGCTTGTGTGTGTGTGTGTGTGCTTTTCTATGCACTGTACAGTGCAAACACTGGTGTGTTTGTGTGTGGTCAGGACACCATATTGACCTCGCCAGAGTTGGAAAAGTAGAACCTCCCTGATTATATTATCTCACACAGCGTGCATTTGTAGCAGTAGCCTATTGGCGCCAGTCCAATCTGTCCACACACTCGTGTGTGTGCGCGCGCACACACACACATGCACACACACATAGCAGGGAGGGAAAGCACAAAGCTCTATCGTCACCGCTGCACTGTATGCCAAGCATTGACGTCGACAGATCCCAGGAGACTTTCCACTAAACATTCCCATTTCATTGAGAACTGATATCGCAGTATCTCGGAGCAGACCAGTCCTGTTCTCTGGTCAATTAGCCTGAGACTGCTTTTTAAGAGATGCAACTTAGCATCACCTCACTGGTCCCCTGCCAACACCCGGTTGAGCCTGAATGGAGCCCTGTCAGGGGGCCAGTCGCACTGCAGCTGCTAGAGAATTAAATATTAAACAGCGCAACTGGCCTGGCCGCACTGCTGGCCGAAATCCACAGGCCACTTTGAGTTCTAGGCCCAGCCCTTCTCTAATGGATCCAGGTCTCACACTGTGGCTGCTAGCCTCAGCTAACTTACCAGACACATTCTAATGTTACCTGGCCAGAACGTGTCCATCCTTTAAGTAATACATATTTTGGCTAACGTGCTAGCGCTGAAATATTATAAGCATTTTCTGTTTCTATGGTAGTGTACAGTAACACAACCACAGCTTTAAGTGTATTTTGTATTCATTTCTAAATGTAGCACATTACGTCTCTCTATTATATTATACAGTAATCTGTTATTACTGACAATGAATCACATTGGGTCTTTGGTAATGACCGTTGCATGTGAGTGTGTGTGTGACTGACAGTTGACTGACAGTTGTGTTTTCCCTATCTACGGCAGATGCTTTCGTAAACAGCCAGGAGTGGACTCTGAGTCGAGCCGTACCAGAACTCAAAGTGGTAAGTCCTTGACATTGACCAACGTACATACACAGATATATGCATTTACAAACACAAACTAGCATTGTTGCAGGTTTATTGAAATTCATTGTTCAATGATTTATTCCATATTGATTTATGACCACATTGTTGTATAAACTAGGTCAGAATTTGTCCAATATGACATTAACTGCCTTCTACTCTGCCAGGGCATTGTGGGTAACCTGGCCAGTGGCAAATCAGCTCTGGTCCACAGATATCTGACAGGAACGTATGTCCAAGAAGAATCTCCTGAAGGTAAGATGGGCCACATTTGTCTAGTCTTTCTTCCTTTCTGTACCAGTATCTCCCTTCATACCCTTTTCTTTCCTGCCCTCCTTTGGGTCAGTGTTCAGTCTGACATACAGATGATAATGATAATAATAATGGAGTGGAATGTTTGGCCAAAGCCACAGTTGTGGTGCTAAATTCATCCCATATGGCTCTAAAGCCCCACCAAGATTAGAGAACCGCTGAATGGGAGAAAACAATGTAGATTAAAACAACTTGGAAAAAACTAGTGGAAAGTACTACAATCGAAGTTGGATTGAAAGCGTTGGTGGAAAATAGTATCTTAATTTAACAATGTCTATTGCACATTTCCCCTGACACTGTCAGCTTGCAATATTTTTTACTAGGAATGTGTTATGGATTTTAACTGTTGACGAGCAGATAAGAACTATTAAAACATGCATACTGTACACCTAGATTTGAATTTGACCTACTTAGTTTAAATCTACAATTCAATAATTAAAGGAAAACTGAATAAACCCGTTATTACACAATATCAGTATTTAAGTATTTAAACCTCCTATTTAGGGCATGGTATTTCCATAGGTAGGCATACACATGCATAATATGGGAGAATAATTAGTGTTTGCACACAGCCAATAGGTGTGTATTTGCTACGGGGACCCTTACTGGAGACCCTTAAGGTATAGAGATGTCATGGAGAAGCCCTGGCATATCGTCGATAACAGCTTTTCCCTTCCCCAAGGGGACGGCCATATTCCTCATGTAATATTAAAAGCCAACTCCCACGCACACGTTGCATAAAATTCCTCGGGCCAACACCCGCCCCACATTTTCCACAAAAGCGCAGCGCTCCCTTAATATTTCAGCTCCGCTCAGCGCCTTCCCAGAGGCCCGCGGAGCAGAAGCCTTCCCCTGGATAACGCAGAGACAACCTCCCACTCTTCAGATGATGTAAGACTGTGTTAGCTGGAGAGCGTTTTATAAGGTTGCATGTCCTTCAGCCTAAAGTGACCTTGGACAACATACTGAATCATCTACAGCTCAGCTAGGGGTTTTAGCTTGCCCTGCGCTATGGATTCCCTGTGAGAGGATTCCAAGGGTAATCTGTGTTTTGCCTTCTGGGGTTTAAACACATCACATGTGTGCGTAGGCCAGTGTCATACAGCTATTTTCAAGTGGAGTACAAAAACGTATTAACCACCCGCCGTCTTCAGCCTTACGTTGGGCGCGGCGGGATGGGGGGGTTCACTTCTGCGTCTCAGTGGAGAGGCTCTTGAACCTACCGAGCTTGGGAGTTAATCTAGAAATGTAATCTCTCATCCTTTGAATCTTAATTAATGCTGTGTTTGTGCTAAGCCTTTTGGACGACAGTCTAGATGGTGTTTTTTTCTTGCACATATCTGCTTTAGCTGTGAGAAAACTCTACTGTAACAGAACAGAAAAGGTAGAGAATAAAACATCGCAAACATCTTTCACCCTCTGGTGGTACTTTTCCAACATAGTTTTGTGTATATGCTTTGCTGAAAGCAAACATTATTTAGTTTATTCAGACTGCATTCATCCCCTATCACAACAACAAACGACAATGTAATGTTAACATTTGACTCAGTCAGCATACAGTTTAACATAACATTCAGTTTGTCTCCATGTAATGACTTCAAGGTGAGCTGAGTCATACTGTAAAGCAGATGCAGGGGTATCCCCTAGAGGCCTTGGTTTTAGCCCTACCGAGGCGTGTACAGTAAAAAGTCCCAGTTCAGGAAAGTCATAAACTGTGCTAAGCATTGTTCTCACCGACGGTATCCTTCAGTAGCTCCTACTTCTGGACGCTATAGTGCAACGCGGCTCCCTCGCTAACCTCCAGTGGACCAACGCAGCCTCAGTTACGCCACAGGCCCTGCCAAGAGCAACACCGCGCTGCATTGCATGCAGCCCCCGCATACCGTGGCCTCGGCCAGCTCCACACAACAGCTCCCCCCGAACTCCCGTTTCATCGGAATAACTTGGCACCGCCACCAAGCTAGGAAGTAGCGACTTAGCTCCGATGAATTACAACGTATCAAAAGCAGGGCAGCTCTTTGAAAGTGTTTGCATCACTTCCAAAGGAGTAGGGCAGAGGAAAGTTTGGGGAAGAAGCGATTGTTGTTTTGAACCCCCTCCCAAATCCCCCTTTTCAACCTTACTGTACCTAAATATATTTCGCTCCCTGTTTTCCCATGCCCGCCGATCGAGAGCATTGCATGGTTGGGGCTCCCCTCTCAGCCCGGTGACCACAGCGCCACAAAGCCACTAACCAGCACTATTCTTGGGCTGCACACTGGAGCCACACTGCAAGACGAGACCCCTTCCAGGCCATAGACTCTCAGATGAATGAGCCTCAGAATGTTAAAGCACAACAACATACATTTGCAGACTAGCTTGTAACTCTCTGGCAATGCACTCGTCTCTACTAGAGCTTGGGCTTCATTTCCCTTTCTGTCGCCACGAGCAGGCACTAAGGCACTAACACTACCAGATTTTGGGGCGTAATTTGTTTTCAGGCCGCACATGCTAAAATATACAGTAGCATCCATTCATGGGACTGCAAGCAGTTTAAAATAGAAGCATCCGGAACATGACATCAGTTGCTTTAAAATACATTGACTAAGCCACAGCTGACCCGGTTATCATGTTAAAATAGTTTTAATTCAGATCAACTTTATTCATCCCTTTAGTGGATCTAGGTTACCAGTGGATCTGGTATACAGTAGGATGTGAAAGGATGAGATGGATTAGTAATCCTGTTTGATTAATGTAGTTCAGTGCTAAATGTATATTATAAATATGTCCCGTTTTGTTAGATGTTGCCAGTTCTTATACAACATAATAAATAAAAGTACGAAATTAATCATTTTGAGAACTGTAGATCTATCCAAGCTGTCAGCTGCAGTGTTGCATTTGGTGTTTTTGTTTGTTGTTTGTTTATTTGTCTGAGTTCTTCTGTCTTCTCCCTCATTGTCTCTCTCTGTCTCTGTCTCTCTCTCTCTCTCTCTCTCTGTCTCTCCCCCCATCTTGCCTTTCTCTGCGTCTCTAAATGT
>JAODUG010062588.1:0-14301 GCA_027564795.1 Aphredoderus sayanus
GTAAGCTGTAAAATTAGGTTTAGCGCCTTCTATCTGCCACAAAGAGCTAGTGATTTGGGTCATTCTGACCCGGAGTAAATTACGAGGGTTAAATGATCCCAGGTTTATCAAGATGCACCATGTGTACGATAGTGGGAAACATTGTACGTTGTGGCCTACATTGAGGGTAGGGGTCTCCTACTAGACACCACCTGTCTCTCTCACACACACACACACCCTGTTTACGGGCAAATGTTTTCAGACTCAGACCCAGGTGGAGACACACTAGCTGTGATGTTCACACTATTCCACGCATCCAGAGCTGCTAGATGATGTCACTGGCAACACAACACCAAACCCACAACATGGAGCGAACACCACCCCACAGGTTAAAAGCAAACAGTGTCAGTCTCACATACGCACAATTTGTGCAGGTCAGCAAGCATTTCTTTAGCCTGGTATAACGAGATCCAAAATTCACTTTATGAATAGGGTGTGAACACGATCCATTGGGGATTGTTGCAGTGATTGCACCATAATGGGTGTAGACCTCGGGTTAACCCTCGTGATGTCCTTAAAAAGATCGTATTTGGCCACCCGGCAGCGCCATCTGATTGTGTATGATTTTGTGTGTTTTTTTTAAATTGGCATTGCTGTGTGTGTGTGTGTGTGTGTGTGTGTGTGTTGTTTTTGTGCCTTTTAACCCTCCTTTTGTCCTCGGGTTTCAAACACACACCTTGTTGTGCTAGCAGTGCACATCATGTGTGTGCAAGATAGTATAATTAGGTTTAGCGCCTTCTATCTGCCACAAAGAGCTAGTGATTTGGGTCATTTTGACCCAAAGGACATCACAATGGTTAAATATAAACCTATTGGAGCAGGCTTTAACCAATTAGCGTTGCTACAACTTTATCTCTTCATTTAGCTCTGCCAACATCACCATTGTTGGAACAACATTTTTAAAACAGACGCTTGACTTCAACTTCATCGCACTTAGTCACCCTCAAAATGAAATAGTTTAGCCTACTGCTTACTCACTTTGCTGTAGCCTACTGTGGCTCTGCTAAACATCGACTATGCCAGTGTCCGTCCCTTTGAAACATGCATCAAATTAAAAATTGTTTCCTCTACTGTTATATTGACATTGCTACAGGCTCAGGTTTGCAGTTTGTAGGTCAAGAGGTGCTGGTTGGCTCTCATAGCAGGTCGGGTGGGTGGGTTACAGGTCCCCCAGAACCACAGGTTCTAGAGTAGCGCACTGTTTGTTTGAAACAACTGTGCACCTAAGTGCATGTCTGTGGGGGAGAGGTAGAACACAGCATGAGCCAAGAAGCAAAAAGGAGAAGAGGAGAGTTAGTCAAACTGTTTTTGTAGTTCCCGTTTCAACCACAAGGGGCAATGCCGGACACAAATCAAAGTGCAACTTTAATGTATTTAGAAAACTTTGAGGAGCAAGCAGACAGACAGCTGAACCTACACATTGACGTAGCATGTCTGAACACTGAAGATAGTTGTTCTGGCTCCACACCAGTGTGTTGAAAATCACACCGGCATATAAAGAGCATACCCTTCGGATTAAAGCAAAAGTCACAGTAGGTTCAAGAATGCTCTACTACACTGGACACAAAAGGAGAGAGAACAGACTGGAGCTCACAGCACATATAGCAGAGCTTGTCGCATTTGGGTGGCTTATCTTTTTTGGCTTTTGTTCAGCCGGCCCGAGATATAGTTTGCCAGCTGGGAGACCGATTCAGATAATCTCTCTAGTCTTATGTTGAAAACATATTGAGTTGCCCCTAGCTATTCATAGCCTCTCATGGAGGCTACACATGCATAATGCTGCTAATACCTGACCTGATCCTACTGGAAATGGGTTTGTTGGAGGTTTGGATTTAGGCAAAAGAGGGAGAAAGCAGGATGAGCTTATAAGTGAAAGATGTGTCGATTGTTTACAGTTCACGCCATCTATCTGCTGTTTTCTAGTATCATAAACATGCAAAACACTAAGATATTGTTATTCCTTTAATAGTTATTAAAACTTTCAACATTCCAAATCGTACTGTAGAGCAATCACCACTGACTCAAAAGGTCCACAGTATGAACCTTATAGGCAAGCAACATGTATAACACAATGTATTCTGCACAACACTAATATCCACCATTTCTTTGCCTTAGTTTTTCTTTTTCACTGAAACTTGTGAAAACAGTGAAAAGCCACTGAGTTTCCAGTGACCTGAGAGTCTGAAACTGCCTTATCATTTACTGGGGCCTATAGCATGACTAGACATGTTTTTAATATCTTTATTTCAAGAAAAGAACGAAAATAATATTCCTTGTACCTCAAGGAGCTGTAAATCTTTTTGTTTAAAATAAAAAAAGTAAATAAATAAAATTTAAAAAAAGAATGAGATGCTTCCCAAATAGTGATTTGTATTTTAACTGCGTGTCAAACTCTGCCATAAACATTCCCATGTTAATATTCTGTCCGTGGTGCCATGTGGCTCGAGGCTTCAACTGCCACTTGTGGCTGCACCTGGAGCACAGTCACACACAAACTCCATTTCAATGATTCAGCAATAATACATATGGGGGAAGGGTGGGGGTGGTGGCAATAATCATGCAAGATCATTTCTGATATTTTATCTCTCAGCACTCAGACTGGGATTACATTCCACCTTGGGTTGACTTTTCCTCGGAAGTCGAGCCGACTAGAAGTTGAAACGCAGAAAGTGATACATGAAGACAAAAGACCAGCTGTAATGTCAAACGGAAGAGACGAGAGCTAACTGCTAAGCAGTCGTTTTTGGGAGCGAGGTACAGAGGCGAATGAGTGAGAGATTATATGTGAGCTGGCAGAAAGAAAAAAAATACTGAAGAGATGTTCTGAGCAGGCTGGCTCTATCAAGTACAAAATCTGCCCTGAAAACTTCAAAAGTAATTGGCAGACGACAATACCGTCATTATCGTGTGATATTCTAGAAGCATAAAGCATTTAGTATTTATGGCCGAATATGGCTCCAAATGAAACAAAAACTAGAAAATGTTGGCATAGCTCGGCTGCAAGGCACAGTCAATGAGGGTTCTGAAATGAACAATTATCCAATAAGACAAGTTTAAACCCTCGTAACGCCTTTACAATATCATCTTAACCCACTAGAGGGTGCTATCTGATTGTATGGTTCTTTTTGTCATTGTGGTGAGTATTTATTTCTTTATTAATTATTTCTTTATGCATTTGTGTTGTTTTTTGTCCCTTTTAACCCTCTTGTTGTCCTCGGGTTTCAAACACATCGTGTGTGTGTAAGCTGTAGAATTAGGTTTAGCGCCTTCTATCTGCCACAAAGAGTTAGTGATTTTGGTCATTTTGACCCAGAGGACATCATGAGGGTTAAAGTAGAAACAACAAATCACAACTACACAGTTGTTAAACTCGACATTCTTATGCAGTACAACTACATCCTTTCAAGAAGCCTACCGATAAGGTTTAATAGCAGGGAGGATAAGTGAGTAACTGAGTCCTAACGGAATAAGTGTGTCACTGAGTCCTAACAAAACTCTGATGTTTTTTTTTTTTTTCGTATCATTTCTTTATTGGGTTTGCACAATAGATAGGCTGCTAAATTATGTGTTTGTCATTTCAGGGTCTTTCGCCCTGAAATCGCTCTTCTTTACGACCACTTCATACGTACTATACCATGTTCAATGCCTTCACAAAGAAACTTTTCATTTGTGTGTAACACAGAATTTTCTAAAGGGCATTTGATTCATTTAACATTTTTTACATACAGCTGGAAGTCCATACTGTTCTAGTTTTTTTTGTTGAGCGTTACCTATTGCATTCATCTAAACTGTAAAAAAGTCAAAAGGTAAATGTAATAATACAAAAACGTATTTAAGCAGTTTTTTCAGATTTCTTATTATTGTAAGATTACACTGTACTATATAACATATGGATTAAATTACATGTTCCCTTCCTGCATAATACTCATTCAGCAATTTGGCTCCTGTGCAATTCAGGTTGGCTTTATGAAGTTCCTGTCAGGCAGAGCTAGCCGTGTTAGCTCCTGCCATTCATCTATTGCACGAACCAGCAACTCCTGGGAAGCAAAGGGCCTTTTAGTGGTTGTCAAGGCTTGTTACCATGATATTTCACATGTCACCTTGACAACACTGCTCATCAACAAGCCATTGATAAGTTAGGGTCAATGCTATGAGTAGTATGAGAGGAAACACTGAGCGTAACTCCTGAACAATCTGCACTAGTAAGTTTTACAAGTAACCACCAACGCATATGAGGTTTGGGGGTAAATATTAATATGGGGTTACACCCTTTAACAGATCAAAAGTGTAACTCCCCTACCCATAAGATTGTAAGAGGCACACACAGCATGAATCAGCTCTAAACAGCTGGAGCTGCCAATCAAACACACCTGTTTCAACCACCAGACACATCACTACAGTAGCTCTATTCAGAGAATGTACCACTTGGTTTTGCACAGATGATATATACACCATGCTTAAACACTGGCCTCATCAATAAAAGAGTATGTGTCTTCTTGTTTCTTACATCAAGTCAAACCAACATTGGTGCAATATGCCTCCAACAAAATAACGTTGAGAATGTAAAACCAAATATGACAAAAAGAGAGAAACAAAAGAATGAGAAGGCAGGGGAATATACGAGAAAATAAAAAACAGGCAATGTAATGACAAGACTGCAGTTTCTCTTCCAGCACATGGACACAACTTGTGTCTCTTTGAAACAACCAAAACTATTGTTAACCACAGTTTGGCCTAGAGAGAAGATTCCAACAGCTGGGACTAATTAAGGAGAGATGGGGTGGGGGGCAGCCTCCACTCTCACTGCATGTCTCACTCTCCCTAAAAACACACAAAACCAGATTTATGGACATGAAAATTCACGATCACCCTTTTCCAAAGAGGATGTTGTGACACCTGAACTTTCCCCTTGGATGAGCAAAGCACTGCTCACACAGTACACACCATTAACAACAGTAACAGCATACAAAACATAGCTGATACAGCCTTGTCAGATTTGGAAGCATTATGTAAAAGTAATAATATGTAAACAGTAACCAGTTTAATATGAATGTAGTCTCTGTGATATAAAAAGCACTGTCATTGCATACCTGGAGAATACATGGCTCAATTTCTTTTTTCATATCCCATTTCACATGTGCAGCATTTTTTGAGCAGTCATCCAGCAACACAATAAGCCAAATCGTTGCCTAGTACTAGATATGGTGACTGGTACGGGTGAAATGTCAATATTCGTTTGTCTCATGCTGACCAGTTAAAGAGAAATTAAGTCGTTATTGTGTCTATGTAGGCCTATTGCGTTTCCACATTAGGAGCAGTCTGTGGGGGTGGGAAACCCAAGTGTGGGCAGTTATGTGTGAATGGTGACACATTCTAACATTTGCCACCCATTTTCAATATAATTTCCAAGGCCTTCCAATTTAGCGCATGCATATTGATCAAAAACTAAAAGTATGTTGCAGGCGCATATCTGTAAGTTTCTGGTCACACCGAGTGTGCTAGTAGGCTATAGCCTGTGTCATCAAACAAATGCCCCCCAGCATCAGATAATCTCTCAGGGGCAGCAGAAATGAGAAAACGCCATTGAAACCCATTGCACGCACAAGGTTCAGGGAATGCAGTGGAAATTCACTTTATTTTTGAACTGACGTTAAGCCTATGCAAAGAGTTGGGTGGCATTGTAGGTAGCCTAAATGTTTACTTCAATGTGAATAGTTTACGACTCGCCATTGCCCATTTACAAAGAGTTATTTTTAAGCTGTGACTTCTAAATACATTAAAATCAACAGTTTCTGTCAAGTAGGCTAATTGACCTAACCATTTCCAATCCCTGTGCGCGAATGGATATAATTTCGCACTGCAAGCAGACAGACAGACCACTGCAGTACCATACTGCAACACAAACTGCTTAGGATGCACATTTTGCAGACTGTCTATTACATATTCACGTAATATAAATATTCCAATTGTGGTCTTATCTGACTTGAGAGCTCCAATCACGAAACGCTGGGTGTCCGGCCATTCGGTAGCCAACAGGTCAATCGATTCATTCGTTACATTTCATTTAGAAATTAAACCGATTGAGGCTTCTTACCTCATGTTGCTGCTTCTCCCACACAAATATATTGCAGACCCGTCTTCAATCGTTACACCGGGTAGCTTGTTTCGCAGTGTTCAGGAAAGTTCGCCACTTTAGGAGGCTGTGCTTGACGCTACAAGGAGACCAGTGGAACGCCGCTGGGCGACAAACGCTCGGTCTGTAGGCTACCCCAGCAAAAGTATAAAAAAAAGAAAATGAAAAGAAAACGAAAAAGGAAAAATAATGTCGTATCCTACATGATATGTATGGTGCGTCGACGTCCGTGCTTCAGAGAGAGAATGACCAACCGCAACGTTAACTCGCTGTTTATGAGACGGTATTCGGAGGGGACTGTTGCGGCGGCGTGCCGCTGCTGGGATGCCTGTCTGCTGGTACTGCTGCCTACTTGCTCCAGGCTGCGTTGACGCAAGGCTTTTCAGAGGGACGTGTCGGACGTACAGAGACGTAAGTTGCCCCTGACAACTGATTCGGATCTCTCGAGCTTTATTTTGGATAAGTAGTTCTTTTCTTGGGTCCTCTCATCAGACAACCAGCAGACCATGGGATTAAACTAAAATGATACGACACGTTGAATCTTTCGTAAAATTGTATTAGACCAACTGATATTGACACTTATTTTTGTCAAAGACCGCCCCCCCCACCACCCCCATCCCCTCGAATAGATTTGTTAGATTATAAATAATAATAATCATGGATTTATTTCCATCGTAATGCAGCCTCTGTTCATGAATTATGACTGTCAGATTTTAATTTAAGTGTTCTGATACACTTGCAGAAAAGTTTGAAAAAGGAGAAAACATATTTTCTAAAACTGACAATGAACTGGTTTTAGGCTATGACATAATGTCAGTCATTTATTTGAGTGGAAATGTTCGAAATAAATAAAAGCATGCACCACACTTCGAATTATGATGTAATAAAAACGAATTACTACACAGTGGTCATTTTGACTTAACTCGTAGGGCTGACTTTTGTCGCCTATAGGTATTTATTGCTTATACATATGTGATCTCCTACTGTCCCCTACTGGCCAAGAAACCCTCACGTCTAATCAACACTGAAATCTTTTTTCTCTCTCCAAAAGAAGCCTATGGGCAAAGGATTGTTTAACCCTCCTGTTGTCCTCCTGATGAAACTGACTCAAATCACTACCTTTTTGACACGATAGGAGGGTTAATTAATAGTAGCCTGGTGTAAGAAGACCCAAAATGTACTTTGTGAATAGGGTCTGCCTGTGCATGCTCCATTGGGAAGTGTTAACAGTCGTTGTTTCCTATTGGACGTAGACCTCTGAATTTTGAAGTTGTTGGACAGCCTTTACACCTTGAATGAATGTAACTTGATTAACACATACAAATTATTTCATGAATTCATTATGGTTCCTTCCTGTTGCTGGAAAGCCATTTCCCAGTAATGCATCCAGGACATTGGTTGTCTTGAAGTATTGGTAGCAGAATATGTGACTTTCTGTGATAACAGATTCAACCATGCAGGACTGCTGGTGCTCAAATGCCCAATCTTTGGTCCCTGAATGTATTACTTTCCTTGATCTAGGCCTACTTCAAAATCCAGGACCAGAATCAAACAATTTGGAGAAGCAAATACCCTTTTACAAGTAGGGCTTGTTACATTTCAAATAATTATTCACTTTTACTGCATAGACATCATGATTACCTGCCATCATCTGACAGGTCCAAATATGAATCTCCCTTTATCTGGTCAATAATTATTTATGCTTCAGCAACATCTCCTACAACAATGTGGAGTCATTAAGTACATTAAGATGGTATTGTGCTCCACTATATAATGTACATTCATACATAGGATATTATTTCAAAACGTAAATAATTTAAGAGTTTTCAGAGCTAAATATATACGTGCTGACATTTTAATAAACAATGACATATATGATCGTCATATTAACAAACACAATAGATAAACAATATCTGAAGTACCTCTCCTCTTTCCAAAATTGTGCTTGCTCTTATGACCATTTTGGATGGAAAGAAAGAGGAGGTTCCCAACATCCCAGCCTGTCAAGTGGCATACCGCTAAAGAAAAAAGGCAAAATACGAAACCACAAGAGGGCGACATGCAAACTTTACCCATGTTGCAGTTCTAGAGAGCTTTTCCGGTTGTCCCACTGAATCACAGTTCATAGTAAAAGTCCTAAGATACTAACTTGAAGCAAATCATCAAGAGATGTAGAAGGCGAATTACAACTGGAAGCCACTTAGGTATATACATAAATAGTGTAAACATTCAACTCGAATGTGAATGTATGTTATAGCATGCAATTTACAAAATACAAATAATTTTGTATATAGAATTTCTCTGATATACTTTTGTTTTGGAAATGTGAACCGGAAGACTTTTTGCTTTTAAGATCGATTGGCTGAGCAAGTTCACGTTGTTGCTGATGTGGTGTTCAGAAGTTAGCAAACCTGAAGTAGCAGATGTCAAATTTATCGTTTAAATATATTTTATATATTGGGTTAAATATAAATTTGTAAATATGCCTTACTTTCAAACCTGGGAGGAGTTCTCTCGTGCAGCAGAGAAATTGTATTTGACTGATCCAATGAAGGTACTGTAGTATTATTTTATTTTCTCTTCTCGCGATGAATGCTAACTGCTTAGCCTGTGCTTAACTGTGACGGCATTAATGTAAAGGCTACATTCATTTTTTTCAGTTGTTTAACCAAAGCACTGTTTTTAGGTCAGAGTGGTTCTCAAGTACAGGCACTGCGATGGAAATCTTTGCATCAAAGTGACTGACGATGTCGTGGTGAGTGATCTTTTCCCCTAAATGTTATAATGAATGTACATATGCCATAATTCAGCACTAATGTGTGACACCGAGTTGTACATGTATATGCGGCTGAGACCATTTTTTTTCATCTCCATAATGTGAATGTGGATTTGCTTCTAGTTTGGGATCAACAATATCAGTATATAAGTGCTTCTAGGAAGGCATCTGCTTTTAGCACAGCCAAAAACCCAAGAGAACATACTGTACTTTATACAGTAATAAATATGATAATGCAACCCTGTTAAAGTTGAGCCATAACTGTTAAATAAGTACTTCAGTTTTGTAATAATACCAATATGGAAGATGCATCTGTTTTCACACTCTTTGTCCTATTTTTAGTGTTTACAGTATAAAACAGACCAGGCCCAGGATGTGAAGAAAATCGAGAAGCTCCATGGGAAACTGATGAGGCTCATGGTTTCTAAGGAAACGCACACTGGTGACATGGAGACGGACTGACACTTTTAGCGGTCTTGACACTCATAAAACACCTGGACTGGCAACGATATCTGATGTGGGCTGGTTGAGAGCACAACACCATTGGATTTTAAAGAAAAGTTTGGAACATTTGGAAGGGAATGGCATTATATTCCGGCTGGCTATTTATACCAATTAACCTTTTTCCTGTGTTTTCTCCCTCAGTTTTATTTATTTTTTACAACTCATTTTGACACATCCCTGATTTTAGTCATGAAGCCGGTGTGGGGTGTAACCAGAAAAGTTCAGTAAATACGATTGGGTTGTGGGATTGAAATGGTTTAACTCATCCCTGCTCTTTTTGTTTTTCAAGCAGACTGTGGCACCTTTTATGATGCCTTGCATTTGTGTTTGGTTTTAAGATGGAATAATTAACATGGACTCAGTCTGTATGTCTTGATGGATTAAAAAAAAAGTCAATTGCTATTATTATTATTCTTTATTTTATTTTTTGTACTAATTTGTTCAATACGGACACCATGATTTACAAATGCAAGCTCTTATATTCTTAAAGCAGTTGAGTAACCTCACACATAATGGAATTTTGTCAGCTAAAACCTGTGTTACATGTATAATAAATGTTTATTTACCCCATCATCTCAAGTTTGTTAGTAATAGTAACTTATTTTTCTAAACTGACTTTCAAAGAATTTCAAAGGTTGATATTTACGGGATAGTTCCATAAGTAGGCTATATGAGATGACTATTATTAAAAGTTCTACAATAAAACTACAAATCCCATCATCCTTTTCTGCCACCTTTGACTGCTGACGCTCATAAATCCTTATTAAACAAATTATTTTTCTCATCTTTTATATGAACGCAATTATACAGTCATTGATACATTTTAAAAGTGTCGAATACATTAGGCCTACTGAAAGATATTAGAATAAGATACGACAAAGTAGCTGCTATTGTCGTCATCGGACGGTTCATCGAACTTCAGCACACACCTCCATACTGTAGTTGCTGCTGTGGTCAGTTCACGTTGGAGCCGTCGAAAATAGGTAAAGTAACCGTGGTTTGTGGTAGTTTGTCCGTATGTTTTGCTTATTTTATTGTCAGTCTTTTCGATTAAATGTTCGATATTTCACGTAGTAATAAATGCAAGTGTAGACTTTGTCCAGGATTTTTAACTGTACAGTACGTTGGGCTGCAAACATATTGACAATAATCTCACAATTGACAAAAATAGGCAATATTATACGTTTATCACCAGCGTTTTCTGAGTTACTTTAAAGATTTTGTTTTTATCAGAAGATGGCTATGTTGTTAATCAGATTATCAGATTACGGTGAGTTGCACCAAAAAACTAAAACAGGACTGCTACAGTAGGCTATGTTAAATGCGTGCGTTCACTTGTTTGGTAAAACAGTATTCAATCCCCTGCATTGTTATTGTTGGATGTCCTTTCTAGAGAAGCCTGTTTTGTCCAGACCCAATAGATAAAGTATATTAGGCTACATTATATCATACTTTCTCAGATACAATGTGGCCATTGTCAAACATGCATTACAGAATGCATGTTAATCTATTTAAAATGTTCTACTACAGAATAACGGGAAATTGAGTAGCCTAACCTTATAATAAAATGTTTTATTTATTTATGCAATTCACACAATAATATAGATAAGAATGTAGCCGTTTGTATTGGCCTGAAAGGACAGAATAACAAAACTAATCTAATTTGGCCCTCAGTTGTTGTTATGCCCTTGTTAGTCATGTTTTCATACATTCCTTTTGTCCTACCATTTTTGTACCTTATTTTCCCCATGAACTAAAAAAGCATAATAACACGAAAGAAATACTTTTATGTGGTCATACACAGGTTCATTGAGTGTGTTTGTAAATTCTAACCTATTCTGTATTTTCATAGCTGTGTGCTTCATTTTCAATCATCCGTTTTGTCTTTCTTCCCTATTAAATTCTAAAGCAATGTTGAAATTTGTTCGGGTAAGTATAATGGTATGAATTTATTTTCATTTAAATGTAATATAGTAAGTTAGTACTTAACATATTTAGTTTGCAAGCAAACCAATTCAGCATTTTCTATGTAGTCTTATCATATTGTCTCTTCACAGCTCCCTTATTTTCATGTGCGGAACTGGTGAAATAACATTTTCCAAACCATTTTAATTGTTTCTCAAGATACAGAACCTGTACAATACAGTATGTCTGTGCGGGGCAACACTGGACTGTGGGGAAAGACTGGAGATGCCTGTGTTATCTCTATTTCTATAACTGCAAAACTGTGTCTCTGCTTAAGCGAAAAACTATATGATAATCTGATATCAATTAATTACAAATACAGATATTCGTGTAAATGCTGACGGAATACTCTCAATTCAGTCCCAATCTGAATTAAATACAGTTTTTATATTATCTTCGTAGGGTAAATTCATGTTGACCAATATAATTGGTCTTGTTTCTTTGCGAGTGAATAAAAAAAAAAAACATTCCCTCTCTCGCAACCTTATTGTTTATTTTTATGTACCTCATATTCTCCTTTCCAGTCTGCATTTTGCCACCTATTTGTCTCTTGCACAGACTCACAGCACCATGATCACAGAGTTGCTGCTTGCCTCGGCAATTGGAGGACTGATCCTCTTCCTCATTCGGAAGAGCAGGGCACAAGTTCTGGAGACAGCGGACGGCTGGTGGGGGATCGGAGCGCCCCCCGATGATGAGGAGGACTTTGGCGTTCGTCCTTTCAAAGTCACCACCAGCGACGAAGAACTGGAGGTCAGATTTCATATTTCTTTTCGTCATCAGAACCTTACGGCCCACCTTCACTGTACCTGTTTATTTACAATACTTAGTACAGACTAATATTATATTTGTGTGTGACTGTATTGTAAACATGTGATTTGTCCTCATTGTGCTTCCTCTTTCTTCGGGATTCAGAAGAAAGGGAGAGGAGTTGTAGGGGTAGTAACTAAGTGCACATATTGAGGAGTGTCCCATTTTAAGACCCTCCTGTTTGACCCCACCGTCCATCTTGTTTCTCTTAGGACCTGTACAGCAGGATTGACCAGACACGCTCTGTGCGCTCCCTGGAGGACAGCCAGTTCAATTACGGCTTCAACTCCGAGTATCTGCAGAAAGTGGTTTCCTACTGGAGACACGACTTTGACTGGAGGAGACAGGTGGACAAGCTCAACCAGTACCCCCATTTCAAAACCAACATCGAAGGTGATCTACTAATACATCATGCTTTATTATATTTCATGTTTAGCAGTTGTAATCGATCAAGTACGGCCATGAATCGGTTATATTCCCTGCCCTCCCTCCTCACCACACAGGCATTGATGTGCACTATGTGCATGTGAAGCCCAAGAACCTTCCAGAGGGGACCGGTGCCATTCCACTGATAATGGTCCACGGCTGGCCGGGTTCCTTCTACGAGTTCTACGGAATGATTCCCCTGTTAACGGAGCCGCGTGACCCTAACCTCCCGGTGTTTGAGGTGGTTTGTCCTTCCATACCAGGCTATGGCTTCTCTGAAGCGCCACATAAAAAAGGTTTGTCGAAAGAGGGTGGAAGATGTCCTTGCACACCTAATACTGTATGTTCCTAACCTCAGTCTTTCATTTGACTTCATGCAAGTAAAATAAACAATTGCAATAGAATGACAGTGCATTCTGTGTGTCAAGTCTAATGACTTGCTAATGACTAGCTGGTTAGTTAGGCTACTGGACAGCTACTGAGACATACAGTACAAAGACTGACCGTGTGTGTGTGTGTGTGTGTGTGTGTGTGTGTGTGTGTGTGTGTTTCTAAGGCTTTGACAGTGTGTGTGCAGCGCGCCTCTTCCACAAGCTAATGCGGCGTCTGGGCTTCCAGGAGTTCTACGCTCATGGTGGAGACTGGGGCGGACTCGTCACCACGAACATGGCTCAGCTGCAGCCCAAGTAAGGCTAGTGGTTAGGGTATTTCACCTCTCTCTTGAGTAAATTATGTATAGTGTAATTATAGTTATAGTTATAGTTTGACATTTATATCTACAGTGAAATTTGATTCAATTATTTATAATTATATCAATGATTTATAGTGTGAAAGTATTTTATTAAATAAATAGGTAGGAATATTTAAGTGACTCTGTATGGCTTTTGCACCAGCATCTCAAACCAAGCCTAATGCTCTGTGGGCCACACACACACACTAACATGCATGCATGCATGGCTGGCCCAGATATGTAAACAAAAAAGAGAGGCGCTCTAATTACAACACACAGAAGGAGTGTGATGTCATTCTCTGCTCAGGATGGACTTACTCCACTATATCTTAATATAGAATATTTGTTTTCTGCTATATTAATGTTTACAATATTGTATAGACTACTTACAAATATTTTACAATGTACATTCACTATTTATATTTTTATATTATAACTTTGTAACTATGCACCTGCCGCTATTATGAGTGCACATATAGATTTATGTATACATTTCTTACATTTCAAACCTAAGGATTGTTAAAGGCCTGCACGTGAACTTTGCCCCTCCAAAACCTGGACTGCTCATAATCCTATCCCTCATGCTGGGTCGGCGTTTCCCCAAGCTCTTCAACTTCACCGACCTGGACATCCAGCGTCTGTATCCTTGCATGCAGAAACTGGTGGGGGAGTCTTTCAAAGAGTCTGGCTACTTGCATATCCAAGCCACCAAACCTGACACTGTGGGTAAGTGCTCGGACTGACCCAGTATCTTAACTGTGGTCCATGGCTTTATAGTATATGTCTTCAGGGTTTCAACAGTAGACACATTTTATTTTGTTATCTACAGGTAGGAAATGAAAAGTTAACCCTTGTAATGTACTCCGGGTCAGAATGACCCAAATCACTAGCTTTTGTGGCAGATAGAAGGCGCTAAAC
>JAODUG010062608.1:0-14301 GCA_027564795.1 Aphredoderus sayanus
GGTTTTGCTTTAAATCACGCTAGTCGGCAACGTGCGGTTCTTTGACACCCACCAGGAGCACCTAGAGAGTTGTGAATTCCCTTTGCCGCCATGCTTTTTGTAATGAAACAACTGACGGGGATGACATATCAGTTCCGTGCCCGATGATGCGTACCGTGCCCTGGCCCACCTCTTTACAGTGGGCCCGGGCGCAGATAAGCGCTCTGTGCCCGGTACGGAGCGATCACACTAGTCAAACGAACCGGACTTTGGGGTCAAGCGTGCTCGGATCAGCGGGCTAAGTGTGAGTACACCCTATGTGGCACAGCAGGATGTTATGGTGCCAGACCTGGCCCTCTCCCGCGCTGCGTCTTCTCTAGCCCTCTCTTTCTCCTGCCGCTGGTGTTCGATACGGGCCTCCTGCTCCCTCCTCCGCATCAGCAGCTCCTCCACTCTGGCCTGGCGCTCTGCCTCCAGGGCCCGCTTGCGCTCCTGCAGCAGAGGCAGGAACAGGCAGGTTACACCACAAACATGATACAGGGACAGACAGACAGACTTATGAATGGAAGTCTATGGGAGAAACCCATAATGGCAAAAGCAGCTAACCATAGACAGTTAAGACAGTTGTGCATGAGTAGTAGAAGCATAACCTCAATCCCAAATCAGATCTTCCAGTCTTCCTAATAACTGCCCGGAGACGTTAGCAAGATGGCTTGCAAGAGGCCAGACGTGTCTATAAGTACTATGGATATGCTTTCATGGCTGAAGTCGGACATCCACAAGAGACCGCCCGCCCCGCCACCAACCTGGACGGCCTCGTCTCTGGCCTGCTTCTCCTCCTGCCTCCGCTGCCTCTCCTCCTGCAGCTCGTTGAGCCGCTGCTCGTACTCGTTCAGCTTGGCCAGGACGTCGTGTCTCTTGTTCTGGGCTTCCAGGGTGTTGATGAACGCTATTTCATTCACCTGCACAGGCGCAGACACATACATAGATAATACTGTATCACAGTAGAGCTGTGCACGTGTAAAATGTGCTTCATACAGTGATTCTGCCCAGACACTGAGGGCAGCCGGCCCTGGCTTGGGTAAGGGATCAACTCTACCTTGGCATCTTCCACCTGGGCTTTCTTCACGATGGCCTGGAGCTGCAGCTCCCTCTTGAACTCAGCATGCAGCAGCCTCTCCTCCATCATCTTACGACGCTGCTCTAACAACTCTTCCTTCCATTTTCTCACCTCCTTTTCCTGAGGAAGAGGTTGACAATTAATATGAACTGATAAAGAAAATAATTGTAAAAGACTGGAGATAACACAGATGATGTTATTTCATACTGTCAAGTCAGACTACAGCTTCTCGGCCCATCGCTTGTTAACCTCTCCCGTGTGTCCACATGGGGATTATTGTGAATACACACCACTTCATGTATTTATGTGGCTAATCCTGATTTATTCTAGGACTCACTCATCTCACTGTGGCCCGGAGAACAAAAACAAACTTCATGAAAGACTGTTGACTTTGGCCTGGGGTCGCTCTCACAAGTGTCTGCGGCCAGCTGGCCCGGATGAGAGCGTAGGGCCGCGATATTTAGTGATTGTATCTGGCGGCGTGCTGACAGGACCTCTCCTCGTGCGCCAGGCAGGGCACCAAGCTTTTCTTTAAGACCGCTTTTCCCCCAGTGCAACGGAGGTGGGGATGGGGGAAGGGGGGAGAGGGTAGCGGCTCACCCACCCTTTCCAGCAGTTTCTGCAGTTTGTGCGTCTTCTCCTCGCGGAGCTTGTCCCTCAGCTGCTGGGCCTTAAGCTGTTTCTCCTCGTGTTTCTTCTTGGACTCTGCGATGGTTCTGCCAGTAAACAATACATGCAACGCATTCAGCCAGCACTCTACACAGTAGGCCACTGTGGCCTGCCTGCTGTTGTACGTATTTGTACAACATTTCAAGTAATATTAAAAAGAATAATAACACCACCACAATAAGAATAATACGTATCACCTTTTGCGTGACGGTGAAGATAACTTTTCATGCATGTGGATTCCATGACCGGGAGGCCGGGCAGGCTCCTCTTCCACTATATCCCCCCAGGAAGTACTCTGACGCCATGGCTCCCGAGCTGCAAGCAATAAATTATCTTAAATAAGTTAGCAGAAATGATGCAATGCTAGAGATGGGGGCTCAGAGATCCACTATCTTATGTAAAGTGCACCGTCAGAAAACAGTTTGCATGTTTGAGCGCTGCTTGGGTGTTTGGCTGCTTGTGTGCCTTCTCCTGTTTGGGGAAGTTCTCCTCTGAGGACAAACCAAACCCACCAAACCAACCAAAATCTGAGGACAAAACAAACCAATCAAAATCTGAGGACAAACCAAAACAACCAAAATCTGAGGACAAACCAAACCAACCAAAATCAAACCAAAATGCGTTTGTAGACTGTGTAGAGCACAATCGGGCCAATCAGTGCCCAGCTCTAGGTTTCCCAGATGATGACAACAGCGTACGCTGCGTACAGCGTACAGCTGCTTTTAAACACTCTGATTGGGTGAGATAAAGGTAGGAGGTCCAATTGTATCTAAGGAAGTTTGATTGAAATGCATTAGCACTGCCTTCATGACAAATGCTTTTAACTCGATGGGTTCCAGACACTTGTGGCAAAAATCGAACTGTAGCTCAGAAGGCTAATTAGGCATGATTTTAATTATTACTTGTGTAAAGGCAGATGAGATTAAATTATTTTTATAATTTGGTCATATTTTTGTACCAAATGATGTAGAATACAACCAGTACCATCATAATCTGCCAGCATATCACTCCAGTCCATATTGAGTCCACAACCTCCACCGCCAATGCTAGCCTGTAGGAAACACATCACTGAAGTCAACTCAAATAACTATGAATAAATACAACACCTAAATCCCCCTATGAACACTTACAGAGAAATCATTTTCGTTGTCAGTCTCCAGGTCATTGTTCTCTGCCTGGATTTCTCTAGTAAGCTGCTCCTCCTCTGCAATAGCGCTAGCGATGGCCTCCTCATTAGCCTTCTCTAGACGGTCAGCCAGCTCCTCTTTCTTAGCCAGGACCTCTGCCATGGACTGGGGCTACGCACCGAGAGACCAAGACACAGACTCAGCAGATCACATGCAAGATATGCTATGACTGATCAGTTGGTTAAATTATACCAGAACTATGCGGAATGTTTAAGAAATGGCTTAAGTTAATATATTCAACTTGTATAGATGAATTTGATTTGTGGCACTAAAAACTAACTATACATTTCTTTATATTACATATTGAATACTTGCTTCAGGGTCATTCCATGTCATTTCAACCAAATTATGAAAATCTTTCCACCACACCATCTCAGAATTGGCTGAAAATATTTTCCCTTGAAAAATATATTCTGACATATCCCGTCATTTTTTGCTTATTATTCCCAAAACGTGTCTAATCTAATTTGAATGTAGATAATAAAAGAAAGTACGAATGTTTTCAGCTGGTATTATTCAAGACAAGTGTTGGATGCTAATTTGTTCAAATGAAATGGAATGACCCTTCCGTTAGTCGGGTAATTGAGAAGGTTAAAAGCAACACCGAACCAACCCAATCAAAGATTGTACCACACAATCACCACACCAATCACAAGTGAGGAGGCATTCAATAGTCATGCAGGGCATGATCCCTGTGAGGATGAAGAGATGGAGTATTTCATTGACTGCTTTCCTATAATGACCCTTATTATGGCTGTGGTCTGGTGTTATGGTCTTTGAAATGTCCGTTTGGAAAATGAGCATCTACCATTAAGGCGTTATTAAAAGATTTTTATAGATGGCCTTCATAACACGACAGGAATATGAAAATGAGTCAATGAGAAGTAAACCAACTAGGCCTGAAGAAGATCTTCTGCTCAACACTAACAGATTTAGTATGAAGTAGTATGACCAAATCTGTATCTGATAAAAACGTATTCTTTATGAATAATGGATATTCAATTCTTCAAAATAACTAATTTAGCACCGTACAATGCTGTTACCGTTTCAGAGCAGGTACACAAAAAAGGGAACATATCAATAAAAAGTATCACCTGCTATAGGCAAACTATACGAGTTTAGCTATGAGTATGACCCTATAATGTTTAATGCTTACTGATTTTGTTTTACTAAGCAGGAGAACAAGCAGAAGGTCATCTTTTCAAGATGTCTGTACTTGAGCACAAAGGCCAGTTACTGTAGTCACAGTATCTGGCCTCCCTGGCAGAGCTATGCAGTGTGGTCAGCACATTTGGTCCAGTGGTTTCTTAAGATTGACTTTGTTTAGGCGGTGAAGGCATCCCTGGGGCAATCCCTTAAACCCCCCCAGCACCCCCCCTCCATCTCTCAGCACTCACAGTAGAAAGCTCTGTGCGGTCCAGCACACTCTCCAGTTTCAGCGTGGCCATGGGAGTCTGGGCCTGTCCTGGCGCAGATGTCGGCGCGCCCCGCCACGCGCCCCCCGTTGCCCCGCAGTCCCCAGCGGCCGGCGGGGGGCCGGGACCGTCCGTCCCGAGGAGGAGGGGGTCTGGGGACGGGGTAAGGGTCAAGGCGGGGACCGGGGCAGTGGCGGGGGGCACTAGGGCGACAAGGGGCACGGCAGGAGGCGTGTCTTCGCAGGGGGCGTCCACACGCCGCCCCGGGTCTGGCACGCTCCCTGAGGGGGGCTGCACCCACACAGTAACACACACACACACACACACACATGCACCTTTAGTAGCATGCACACGACGAGCAGTGAGAGCATTTCAAGGATACTCAAAGCAAACACACACACACACACACACACCTAAATACACATGCACACCATGCAGGGAAGCTGGCACCCATGCCATGACAACATGCGCTGAACATTACATTTTGATCAAAACATGCAGAAAGACTGGAAATAGGTAACAGTATTTCTATTTCTATCTCAATCAATCTACACATGACACCATGCACCATCAATAGCCTGTTTATTTCGCCAGTGAAAACAGGATGTCTGCCTCGGAAATGTCAGCGTACAATCACCCATCTTAAAGCTGATACGTCTGTCTGGACAGCCTGTCTATGAATACCATGGAGGCCAAAACAAAAACAATGTGGCTGCCAGAACAGGGCTAGGGTTACGCAGCTCCTCCTGAATTATTGATTATGTGGGGACTGCAAATGCGGAGGGGGGGGGAGGGGTGGAAGGTTAGAGGTCGGGGTTGGGGAAGGGTACCTCCATCACTGGCCCTTTCTTCAAGCCCCCTGCCTCAGGTGGCACAGGCGGGAGCTGCTGCCCCCCCGGGCCTGGCTGGGCCTTGTCCCTGCCCTGGGCACAGCGGTGGGGCTGCTGCTCCTCCTGGGATGGCCTCGGCGGCCGCCTGTCCCTGGCGGCGTCCTGCTTGGGGGGGCTGAGCTTGGCGACCATGGCGGCGGAGCGCGGCTTGGCGGGACGCCCTCTCTGCACCGTCTCCCAGCCCTCGGCGTCCTTCTTGCCTGGGGAACGCACGGCGGCGGGTGGGGGAGGTGAGGGGTGCTGTACAGTGTGTGCACGTCTGTCTAGCGACATGTGTCAACACCGTCCAATCAGAAAGAAGAGGACCAGTCACGTGAGCTTGTCTTGCCCTAGTCCTGTTTCCTACTGGTTATCTAACCAAGCTAAAAGTGCATGAATATAGCAGGCACTGTAAAAACAAGTGTTATGGGGCCTGCAGCCTAATATGCCAATCTCTAAATCTCTCTCTCTACATCTCTATATAAATCTCTACAGAATGCATAGCAATTGCTCATGTACTGAACCCAGGCCCTATAGAGGCCCTGTGCAGGTGTCTGTGAGACACTCATACCAGCTTTTTCCACAGCCGAGGCAGGAGGTTGAGTGGAGACAGGAAGGGACTGAGAGGATTTGACCCGGTCTGCCCAACTGGGTCCTGTGTGGGAGAGGCGGACTGCAGCCAGTGTTGCTGGAGGACCTCTAGACGGGGCGCGCGCGCACACACACACACACACACACACACACACACACACACACACGTGAGCTAACAAAAACGGGTCACAGTGTGACACAGTGACTTCCATCTTTATTGTCCTGCAGTAACAACTTCCTCTCCTTCCTGTCTGACAAGCGGTAGCCAAGCAAAACGGTGGTGTCAAGGCGGTGGCTATCTTTGTCCATCTGACTGCCCAGATAGTGCAGGACCGTACTCGGCTACAGGCCTCCCTCATAATCAATATCCATTTCCTGCAGCATCCGATTACAGAGCAGTGCATATATTGAACCCATGTTTCAGCAGTCTTTAACCGACACTTTTCTCCACACCTCCCTGTTGATTCTGTGGCCGGAGTGTGAGACTCAACAAATTACATTAAACAAATGCTTTACCATCAGCAATCAATTGCCCTATTAGAAGATAATGCAGTCTGCATTTCCCCCGAACCTATCAGGGTAGGGCATCATTTTAAGTGTTTTGTTTTGTTTTACGATTTTAATCCAATTAAGAGTGTGCGTTGATTCCTCCCTGCAAATTAAATGCTTTTAGGTAGCACAAAAGGCTAACCTGGTTTAACAGTATATGAATGCTATAGCGACAGTCCTACCCAAAGGTGAGAGTACGACGGGCACTGTCAGCGATCCTGTCAGCAGATGTACTGGGCAACACGTGACGTCCTGGGGACATCTTACGCACCTCCCAGGTCAGCGAGGTGGGTCTGGGTGGAGAATAAGAGTAGAAATTATACTGATAATAATAATAATAATAATCATTTGTACTATAATAAGATGGTTATTATTGGAACCTTGAGTTATTCTGATGTGTGTGTGTGTGTGTGTGTGTGTGTGTGTGTGTGTGTGTATGTATGTGTGTATGATTAAATTGGAAAAATGTATACGATAAATTAAACATGTACAAAACGTTCAGCGTGTCTTGATTAACAGTACAATTTATATAGCACAAATTAGGAGAATGAGTTTTATTTCTTGGTAAATTTACGGTTGCAGTGGTCATTGTATTAAACAGAGGCCAATAAACTAGCGGATCTCTCTGATGAACAGCCAAGGCTATTGATCCATTGTGTATTGTGTCTAAAATCCAGGGGATCAGGCAATGGTGCTCAACTGACATGGTGAGAGAGCAAGAGAGAAAAAAGGAAGGGAAATAGCAAAGGCATTATGTCACCTGTTCTGAGCGTCAGTTTTCTCCAGCTTCTCCTGTAGCTGGATCCAGTCTATGAGAGCTTTAAAGTCCCGCACATAGTTGTCCAACATCATCAACACCTCCTAATACAAGAAGATAGGCAAATTGTAAATACAAATTTAACAGATGGAACAGAGCAGCAGTTATTCAGAGGGAAGACTGCAGAAACTGTATTTCAGCACAGGCAAGTTAGCTAGACCTTTTTTAACTTGTGTACTGTTATTAAATGTATCCACTGAGCACAATAAAATAATGAATACATACTTTACAGTAAGCATATAGAGTCAAACATACACATTTTGTAAATGGGTAAATGACGTCATGCCTAATTTTTCTGTCCGACGGAATTTATTTACATATTTAAAAAATACTTAATTGCATTTATTAGATCTAGAGTATCTAGTACATATCCAATATATTATGTACACACTTTAACTTTTGCAAAATATTTAGTTCTTAGTAATCTTTATGTTATTTAACCCTTGTGATGTCCTTAAAAATATCGTATTTGGCCACCCGGCAGCGCCATCTGATTGTGTACACCTTGTTGTGCCAGCAGTGCACATACAGTAATTTGTCTGTGTAAGCTGTAGACTCACCCCGGATAAGATGCACAGATTTGAGAAATGTCACTCAACATTTAACATTTGCAACAGAAACCTTTTTGTATTTTAAAAATGTCCTATTGAAATTCCTTATCCGTCATCTACAGTACCCAAATGCAAATTTGACAGTAGGTGGATTAATCTGTAGGACAGCTATCTAGAAGGTACTCACACACAGAACCTGCTTTCCACAGTACCAGATTTGGACCCTCCTAGATTCACTACACACTCCTGAGTAAAAGAATATGAGGAAAAATGTATTCTATGGTCTGAGTGATCTCCCAGCCAAAAGGTCATAGAGCCCTGAGTTGGCCTAACCTGCTAGTATCCTTGAGCAAGATGCCAGTACTCACTGTAGTTGATTTAGATACACTGCCTGCTACATGACCTATTATATAGCAGTGAACAGCACCTCCCATTATTAAACATGACAGAAAGAGCATAAAACCCCTTTATGACAACAGCCATTTTAGAAGCAAGAGAGAAAACAAAGCTGTAGCCTGTGTCTGTCTAATTAGCTAAGGCCAATCACAGTGGGACCAGGGCTCAGACGGGGCCATTCTGAGGCGGTGGACTGTGTGAAACGTTGCCCAGAGCAGCAGTGAAACAGACAGAGGTGATGGATGGGGAACGTGGAGGGAGTGGTAGCAGGGAGTGGTAATTGAGAGTAAAGCTTCATAGTGCTTTTAGTTAATAGACAAGTCAGGCCAATGAAAGATGTCTCCGGCAGCAGGCTTGCTGATTATAGCTGGTTAACAGGCACAGCCAGCCTCTGTGGCCTCCTGTCCATTTGGTAATGAAGGCTGAGGAGAAGACAGGCTTGCTTCTGCTCAGACAGAGACAGACAGACGGTGAGTGACTGTACTGTAAAAGATCTGGCTCCCACAACAAGTTACAAGTTAACAGGCACACTTACCAAAAGACAAGCCTAAACAAGTGTTTATGAAGAAATAAGTATTTCATTGTAAGGTATCGGGAAAGCCTAGTACTGCATAAATCATTTAAATGAAGGTAAAAGGTAACAGATAAATCTAGAATATGAAATAAGTAGCCTGTTTAGTTAAATAGATTAATAGTTTAAATAGATCAATCTAATTTAAGAATAGAGGTTAGTTGAATCAAAACCAAATACCGCCAAGAAATAAAGATTACTAAGAGTTTCAGACGGAAGTTATAAATGATAAGACCTTATTAGACCTGTGGCTGGGGGGCTGTGCAAGCTATTAATACACACATGAATCATTTGGCTGGCCTTGGCTAAACAACTCCCTTTGACAGTGGGACCGGTATATAATATTAGCAGCAGCCCTCTGGTTCTCATGTTTGCCAAACACTAAAGGTTATGGCAAACAGAAAAAGTACCCGGGATCCAAGTCACGTGTGCATCTTTGCTTTCAACTACTAGGTGAAACATGGGGTCAGGACCGGTTCTGGACATTCTGTCGCTTTAGGCAAATCATAAAAATGTCTGAAACATTGCTTTATAAATATCGACAGTGTAAAATCAGCTTTATGTCCATGACCCTTAACAAAGTAGTTTTATTTACAACTTTATATCAATGACCCAGCCATAACAATTTAGTATATTTCGATTTTAAATTTGATTGTCCAAGATGAGAACCTTTACACAGTCCATGTTGCAGAACGTATGTAGTATCCAGCAGCCAAATGTCAAAACGCTGCCTCAAATTCATGCCTCCGTGGGCGGCTGCCTAATCTTGCCTAATGGGAGGGCCAGCCCTGCATGGGGTTTAAGTGAGTGCCCACACTGATGCAGGCTACTGTACACTCTGGTTAATGGCTGGGGATTATCAATGCACACCGCTTCCTCTCCAGGTCTCTCCATCTATCAGCGTCCATTAGGCACAAGTTGGGTGGGATGGGGCCTTGGAGCAGCACATCATCAGCCATTAGAGAGTGCTGCAGTTTGACAACAACACTCAGTGGCCAGGCTTCTGACAACAAACAACAACACGTAAACCACATCACTGGGCGACTAGTAAGGCACTGACCACAGGTATCACCAGCAGAACACGACAAGGCAGGAAGATCGATACGACAGGAAGAGTTTAATTGTGCCAGCATTTACTGAGACAACCATACAGCACACTCTGCCAGTTACCAGCTACACGAAAACCACCTCAGCATTCAGCTGGTGCAGACGCCTACTGTCAATATTAGTTCTGGTTCAAAACCTAAAAACAAATATAATACAACAAGCTACACACTGGTCTCATCTCGTCATATACACACACAGTTAGTCTTGTTAGTCAGTATATGTATTGTAAAATGAGTTATCTTAAC
Source organism: Aphredoderus sayanus (assembly GCA_027564795.1). NCBI lineage: Eukaryota > Metazoa > Chordata > Actinopteri > Percopsiformes > Aphredoderidae > Aphredoderus > Aphredoderus sayanus. Next base: position 10,067 of record JAODUG010062608.1, read on the forward strand.
CTCGTGATGTACTCAAAAATCTCGTATTTGGCTACAAGGTGGCGCCATCTGATTGCGTATGATTTGTGATGTTTTTCTTTCTTTCTTTATGTATTTGTGTTGTTTTTTTGTGTCTTTTAACCCTCCTGTTGTCCCCGGGTTTCAAACTCACACCTTGTGCCAGCAGTGCACATCATATGTGTGTGTAAGCTGTAGAATTAGGTTTAGCACCTTCTAAATGCCACAAACAGCTAGTGATTTGGGTCATTGTGACCCGGTGGACATTACAAGGGTTAAACAGGGACACAATAATTAAGATTAGTTAAGGTGACCTTTCAATGACTCCCTCTAGTGGTCTTAAATTGTAGCATCTCCAATGGGTGCCATTTCACAAGTTTAATTACCTAACTATAAGAACAACAGAAAATAAGCAATATATAGGCCAAACCTTGCATTCTACTACACTCTGGTCAGATTCACAGGTGACGTAGATCTCATCCACAGCCCGGCGCAGGTTGTCAAAAAGGAAGGCCCAGTAACGTGCTCGCAGGTCCACCTTACGTGGCAGTCTAGCTTTGCTAGGACTTTTCTCAGGCACCTTGTCCAACAAGGCACTTGCTGTGCCCTTGCCTTCCATGCCACCATTCTGTGTAGACAGAAGGCAGACAACAGACAATTAACAAAAGACAAAACAAACCTGAGTGAGGTAATGAGTGGGTTTAGAACACCTTGTGGAAAGGGAGGAATTTTAATTTGTGCATAGTGCCCTCTTGTGTTAAATAGTATCAATGTCACCCTTAGTGTACTGTTGCAAAAGGGAGAACAGGTACAATGCAAAGCCTATATTTTTCCATAAATACATTACAATATAAGGCAATATACCTGTTTCTTATTCCGGTGTCCAAAGCTGATTCTCTGGGCTTTTGAATTAGTGTTGGAACTGCTTTTGGATTTTGCTGTTAAGAAAAGGAAAATGACATGCGCGTAGGTTTCATAAAATTCTTATTAGGCCTAAAAGGATCTTCAGAAAATGTAAACAAATATAGGAATATATCACTATAGCAATGCCAAATACACAGGCATGTTGGTACTGTACCACAGCTCTACTGCATGTTCATGTTTTTCTTAACTTCCTACAATAACTTCTTTGTGACACAAAGATAAAAACCGAAAATGCTGGTAGGGATTATTAAAATCGATTTAATTTATCGATTAAGAATTTCATTCAATCAAACCTACAAAAACAAAAATTCAAGTAAGCATTTAAAGCATGTTTTCCTTGAGCAGGTTATATTATTAATGAGATTGCAGTTTCATATCTGAGAATTACATAACCAACTGATCAAACACCTCCAATACCAGTTTCAGACGTCGCCTGGTGTAAGCTCCCCATTAGACCAGCATTCTTCTGCACCGATTGGATAAGTAGCCATCAAGCGCAAGACAACATCTTCTGTACAGAGCTCTGACAATACACACCTATCCTATTGCAAACTGCCATGTTGTGCACTGTCTGCCTAGTTTGCAAGGAAAATTACCAACCTTCCTCCTCTTTGTTCTCCACAGGGACACTCCACGCAATGAGGTTACGGGCAGCACGGCCTTCCTTTGCCACAATCTTCCTCACTTTGTCATGGCTGTTGGAGCGCTGAAAGGATGCCTGTGTGGATAATAGAGAATACAGCTCACCACATCAGACTCATTCATTTAATTCACTTTGATTCTTTATTTAAGATATATGTGGGAAATGGTCAAATCTGGAAGAATCTGATGAGAGGTTGGCCTATTGTATTGCATTCAGTGTCATATTTTTTTTACACATTTTTAAGCACTTATTTTGCTGGTCTTAATCCATTGATCATTCAGGAGAAAGAAAAGCATGCAGCCTTGTCTGTTTTGTGTTCAGTTTGCATCACGGTTGAATGGTGAGTTATATGCGTCAGTGAATTGTCACTGGGGCACTAGCCTAAACAGTAAAAGAGGATGTTAATGCTATCTTCAACATGTTACAAATTAGAGTAGATTGTTTAGTTAGAGTAAGATATTAAATGTAATAATAGTCAATATGCTCATTCAAAATAGCTCAGATTCACATATTCCCTTGAGACTATCAACTTGAGTTATTATACAATACATATTATACATGAATGTTCACCTGCATCATCCCACATAAATACTTATAATGTACCATCACACATTTACACCAGTTTGTCACACTAAATTTTATTTTACTTACGTTTATTCTATTTATTAGGAATGTATGGTAATTTATAACTATCTATATGCTCTATTATTATTCACTCATAATATAGCTAGTGCACCAGCCACACCTTGATAGATTCCTTGTACAAACTTACTAAGCAAATACACTTGGTTCTGGTCATTACAGAATGACAAACAAAGGCCTAGCATAACGTAAAAATATAGCATTACTGTAAAATGTTGCTTAAAAATACAAGCCTACATGTGGAATGCAGCTGTTTTAAGCTTATAATACAAAATAACTTTTTTTTTACTTGACACCAACAAAAAAATGTGTTTTAACATCAAATGAGTCATGGAACTAATCATTCTCATTTTATTTTGGCTGTCTCAGTGCCAGAGGCTACTGAAATGACATGGTTGCAACATACAGTAATCATTTCGCTAGTGTGCTTTCAATTCAGAATGAATGCTGAGTGAGCTAATGGACATTTCCCATCTTCTCATGCTAATAAAATGTGAGCTGTTGTTCAAATCTATGTTAAACTAAGAGATAAATGCCAAGCAAATTATGTAAATATGGATAATTAGGTTTTACACATGCATGAACAGTATCTTTTAGTGTGCTGGCCTGTCCCTGGGGGAGATACACCATAACCTAGTTTCAGTGGGCAGAGCTATATCACTATATACAACAATATAGAACCACCAGCCTATCTGCAAGACCACAAATAACAATCACATCAAAGAAGCTAATACTGGTCTGGCGCGGCATCTCATTTGTTATGTTTAGACATAACAAAGTTCATACACTTTTTGGTGTTCATCAGATGACTGATGTCGTGAAAATATCTTTTCACACACAGCCTTCTCATGACTGATGGCTAACTGTGTGCAGCAGCCTCAGACATGGCTTTTTTGGCAAGGACTTTATGCACACAACCTCTGTAAGCTGTGCTGTGCTGTGTAAGAAGCGCTTCCCTTTTAAAAATGGGTAAATAATTGCTCATGATCAACCGGCCAGTTTCCATGAGAAGGAACTCATTTTTTCTGGACTGTACAATAAGAGAGGGGGTAGGGGCAGTCAGGTGTAGGGTTTCCTGTTCAAACGCCTACAAACTACACATGCAGCAAAACAGTGAGTCAGAACTGGCCTATTAGAAAAGGCAGAGAACAGGAAATCAAGGTACATACAGAATAGAAGTAGAGTCTGTAAGCAGGCTCCTCGTCCTTCGCAGCCCCTGACATGCTTTAGCAGCCCACTTCAGGCAACCTGCTCCCCTTCGCCAGCACTGGCACTTCTAAGTGACATCGTCATCTGACAGGAGGACCGAAAATAGAGTCCTACTGTGTAGCCTTCACTGCCATAGCAACATGCCCAGCTGTGTCCATACCTCCACTGCTGCCGTTTGAAAGAGACAAGTGCTTGCTAGCCAGACAGTCCTTTCACTATGACAACTCTGTCTAATCTAGCCTGAGCCTTCAGCATCAGCTCTGCTGAGTTAGCAGCCCCGTCTTGGGCCTGGGCTGCTGCCTGTGGCCTTCTGTTTGCCCTGTGCTCTGCTCTCCACTGCACACACAGTATTTACAGCTCTGGTCTCCTCTCCTTGCTTTACATCAAAGCCCTTCTCTTTCAATCAAAGCACTGCGCAGTCGTGTTCCCAGCTCCCCATCCTCTGCTGCCAATGGTGAGAGGGTAGCTGCAGGCTTGACAAGTGTGTGCAAGCCTGCCGCTATATTTGCAATGGAGACTGATGCTCAGAGTCTGATTGGAGCTGGCATCCTATGAATCACACACTGCTGAGGGACAAAACACAAACACACATGGTTTCACTGGCTGCAAAATGAGATCTGAATCTTAATCAGAGCTTTTGGATTATAGTACATTCAGATAATGGCAACACTGTCTAAGCATATTGGGGAAAGACTGAATATTTGAGAACACGTTTCCTCAACAACACAAATTACTTCTTCTTAGCATGACATACTGTAATAACGCTCAGTCCTGAAATAGGTTACAGTGTAAAGAAAGAATACAACGAGACAGTCATTTA
>JAODUG010062619.1:11006-35307 GCA_027564795.1 Aphredoderus sayanus
CCCCGGCTCGAGGTAGTTGAAAATATGGTGACTACAGTAGTGTATCTATGCTTGTGTGTGTGTGTGTGTGTGTGTGTTGCCTAGCTATTTTGTTCAGTGATCACCAGTATGTTGCTTGGGGAGTGAGATCACATTTGTGAAGCTGTTTGATGTGTGAGTTACACTGTGTTGTGGTGTCGTGGGGGCAAAGTAGAAGCAGTGGTCCTAGTGGGACATTACTGAGAGCAAAAGAGGCAGTTCTGACTGATGTTTCACTAAAGTAGCCAGCCTGTGATGTATGCCGATTGGATCATATCTGTGTGTATACGACTGTAGCTCTGCTCGCTCCATTTTTCTTTACTTTCTTAGCTGCCAAGCGCTATTGACTCCATCAATACAGAGGCAACTAAGGACTGAGGAAAAACTGTAGCAGAACATTTTGCACAGGGGAAATAGCAGAAATAAAACACAAACATCTACTAATTTGAAAATATTTCTTTAGTACATTTTGCGAAGAATTTATACCAAAACATCTGTAAAGACACAACAAGATTCCACGTTTCTTTCCTTTATCCTTATTGGTCTTAAAGAAGAATGCAAGCTAGGGCTGAGAAATGAAATTGATGACTTAAGTTTTTCTGAACTGCTTACACAGGGCTTATCCATGAAGTACAGCTCACATTACAATCATAGTTTTTGAGAACCGCTGAGAACCAGTGTGTTCTGAATGAAAGTTGCGCTATGAACCACTCAACTCTGCTACATTCCTTATCTGTGTTTTACAACTCCTGCACCCACCTCGATCGTTTTTTTTTTTTTTAAATCAAACATAGACCTGAAGGATGCATTCAAGGACTTCAACCGTCTGTTTCTATTTGTTTATTATTGTATAAAAAGCCACACTGGCATACAAAAGATGTCAACAAATGTGCACATAGTGTATAAAGATGGACACAATATCTGTTAGAGCCCAGTTAGAGCCCATTCAAACATAGCATTAATATGGTTTCAGATGTAACAACCTTAAATCATTGAACATGTGGATTCACTAAAGCATGTGGTGAGTAAATAATGCTGAGTAATGCAAAATTATGGCAAGGCACAGATACTCCAGAGGGGCCCCGAGTGCTATAGCTGGTTTTGTGTGAAACATTCACAGTATAGAGATTGCATACACCCAAATGTTTTGAGGAACGGCAAAGTACTCTGCGGAGATGAATCAGTAATGGACAGGTCTCTGTACACACCCTGTACACAATAAAAGCATAAAGAACATTTTGTGTGACAAATTGAGAGCATTTGGCAAAGCCCTTTCCCAAGCATGTGCAAATTTAGTTTCCCCTCTTTCACCTGTCTCCCTATCGTGGACACCCATGTCTTCCCTTCCCTGCATGCCTTGCAACGCAAAAGGAAAGTAGCGGCATGTTTTTGTATTCCACATCTTCCCCCACTACATGTTGACTTTTATGAACTCACTCAGGCAAGACATTAAAGGAGCTCATTCTTTATTAATCCTCACAATGACAATTCAAAGCTTCCAGCATACCGACTTTACTGTGTGTATGCCTGCACTTTTCCCTTCAAGAAATCAAGTTACTGACATTATTTTTTAAATGCCCTTTGGTTGTCAGGATATGTCTTTTTAGTATATATATATATACATATATATATAATATATCCTGTATTCTGTATTACATACAGTATAAATGCACATCCACATTCAGGGAGATATTTGCCACAATGTTGCTTTGTACTGTAATTGTGCATGGATTATCCAATATTAGTGTGTGCAGTCATGTACGTGGCTGATTATAGGTTTAATGAATGAGCCATGGGATCCACTGGACGGTGCCAGCCTGCCTGGCCTGGGATGGTAATTGCAAGCTTAAATTAAAATGTGAGTTGATATTTTAGATTTTCTTAAATATCAACTTGTGTACACACAGTATTAGCATTGTTCTTTGTTACAATCTCTTATTTCATTAAATACAAATGTGTAAGCATGTAAACAAAGGAAATATTAAGAAACTAGAAAACACACAAACACTAGTGATGTCCTAACTCTATTCTGAGAAGGAATCATTAAATAGTAATTGTGCCTATATGATTAGACATGTGATGCTGCTCATCATAGAGCAAGCAATGGATACCAGTAGGTTTAACATGGCTGGACAAAATGGAGCTTGTTGTGGGTGTTAGCTTTTCCCAATCATTCATTTTCTTAACAGATTGCATTGGCAGTGACAGAGCAGACAGATGGCAACCATCCAGGTGATGACCCTGCATTGATGGATGTGGCATTCATGACAGGGGGGGTAAATAGCCTGCCATGGCTGTCCATAACATAACAGACATCCTCAGACTTCTCTCCTATGGGCCGAAAGACTAGCAAGGATGATACATGTACTGATTGTGAATAAACACCATATGACACATTTTCATGTGATCCAAACTAGTTGTTTTACACAGCTGCATAACCTGATTCATAATCAAGACAATAATCTATACAATTATACTAGAACAATAATTATAACAATATTCCAGAATACATTGCATCAGACCAACATAGCACTGTCCATTCATTCTACCTCTTGTGAGGTTTTTTATGTGATACCGCAGGTAATGAAAAATTCTGCTACACAAATAAATACTCCACATTTACATTTATTTTATCTTATGTCCATAATAATTGCAACTAGTTTAATTTTTAATTTCATATCAATTTATTTATATTTATTATTTGGGAAAACAAAATATTTTAAGACAACTGGATAATCTGTATAATAACAATCCTTACTTGACCAACCCTATCTACTGTACTGTGTCAAGACACGTTTATTCATATAGCCCTTAATCACATTACAGTCTCAAAGGGCTGTACATGCACACATTTAACACGGAAACAAATGACAACCCCTTAACCTGCTCCTCTCCACGGGCAAGGAAGAACTTCCATACAAAACATAAAATAGGAATAAAACTTGAGAAGGGACTACAGAGGAAGGAATTCACCTTTCCAGGACAGGATTCAATTGGTGCCGAGAGCGCAACAATTAACAATTTGCATACTGAAGGAAATGCATTCTAATTTACATACCAAAACAATTGGCTGCTGGCATGTTAATGCATGTGATGTTTTTTTTAATAAACTCTACAAATCACTTTTGTTTAAATTAAGAAAATATGTCTGTTTATTGGCCTATTTTATAAATCCAGTTGACATCAACTAACCTCATGGAGACACAATATTTTTATGTATTATTCTTTACCTCCACTGACCACTCTGTATTTTAGCACACATTGCTGTAACTATACCAGTTGGCTTTATTGACTGCATACATTGAATGGACTGAGTGTGCCAATCAATGAATATTTATGTAAGATGTCGTTAAATACATTGGCTTAACACAGCAGTCACAGCTCACAGCTTGAGGTGAGGGATATTTGATAATGGCACATCTCAAAACAAGGTTGTAGTCAGTGTGGCTGGCATAAATAAAAAGGCACAAACTCAGCATATATTCAGCAATCGTTTACTATCCTTTTATCGGTGCAAACTGATGCACAGTATTGGTGTAATTAGGAGATGTAATTTGGAGATTTTAAGAAATATTTTTCATAAGCTAGAGCATTACACTATTACAGTAACAGAAGGGCACAGTAGCCAATATGATTGACAGGCTATAGCACTGCTTTTTCTTCTTATGTTGGACTGAGGGCAGACTGTACTCACATAGTTTCCTGAGGTACAAAGTGGTATTACAAGACATCTGCCTACTAGCATGGTCATTTCAGAAAATACCTCTACAACGCTTTGACATGACATCAAAGTGAATCCTTCTTAACATTCTCTTGATACTTTTTGTTTATTTTTAAATGTTATTAGTCCCTATAAATGCATACAAACATGGGGATAAATGAGAATGATTCTAGTCTCCAGATAGTTAAACACATTGAAATTATGAACTTTTCATTTGAAAGGCAGTCAGCAGGCCAGGACAAATGAAGAATGAGAATGAAAGTGAAGAACAGCACATACATGAATATCAAACACACGCACTCACAAATAGTCACACAGACTATTGTGTGTAGTGTGTGTGTGTTTGTGTGTACACGTGTGTGTGTGTGTGTGTGTGCGTGTGTGTGTGTGTGTGTGTTTGTGTGCACAAGAACACCATCATTTATTGAGAAATGTTGTGCCAGTTTTAGCCTGAGGCAGAACTTTAAAATTTCATGACATTGAATAACTGGACATTCATAAACACAGTGTATGATTAAAGCACAGTGATTTAAAGCATTAAATTAAGTACAGGTTGTGCATGGTCAGCATAGATCAATGCAGAATCCAGTAGTATGCTTACAATGTGTGATATCATCATCAGCCTTAATACCATCAGTTCATATGCATGAATTTGCATAACATTTATCTATTTTATGAAGGGCATTATTATTATTATTATTATTATTATTATTATTATTATTATTATTATTATTATTATTATTTATTATTATTATTAAATTAAATTAATTATTATTATTAAATTATTTTTTATTTTATTTTTATTAGTATTATTATAATATAATATAATATAATATAATATAATATAATATAATATATACGAGTTATATGAATATATATTATGGGGGCGGGGTGGGGATAAGAAATAACCCACTAGCACATGGCAGAGACGCTTTTACAACGGCTCAAAACATTAGGACTACATTTCCCATATTTGTCAAGTCTACATTTCCCACAACTCTGTGCGCCGCTTTCACTCTCAAAATACACGAAGGTCGCACGAAGCACCGGTTGACTGGAGAAATAAAGATACAATGCTGGGCCAAGCTGTACGACGATTTACCACGTCTGCTGTTCGTTCTTCTCATTATGCTGAGGGACCAGGAAAGGTAATTTTCCATATATGCCACTACAAGTACACTATTTAACACGCTAGTATTGTGATGCGGCCTTGTCTGTTAGCTACAGCCTGATTGGAGGTCATGTCCGTGACTATGTACGTTTGGCCCGACGGCTAACTATTAAGAGTAATTAAATTACCACGTACAGTTCCATGCCAACTGTACAGTAAACCTAAATAACTTGTTAGCAAGCATAATGACTAGATAAGAAAACGTTTCTGTGCTGTCTTATACAGTACTTTACAGTAACAGTACTTACTGTACTGGTAACAGTAACGTACTGTCACACTCAGTTACAGTCTAATTCATAAGTGTACTGTAGAATGGTTTAACGACCTTTAACGACCACAGTTCTTTAGTAAAGTTGCTGCCGTGTTTGTTCTGTCATGTTTGATTGCTGACATTCCCAGACCTATCTTCTGGGTAAGGTCATTTTGGTCTTGAGAGAAAGCCTCGAAAGAGGGGCTAACAGTACTGTAAGTACTGTACAGTATGTATGACAAGCACAACACTATTTAACCATATTGGGCTATGTCACTGGCAGTGTTTTGTAACTACAAAATTAAATCAGTCAGTGGTGGCAGAACAATGGTACAATACAGTACTGTAGCCTACTCAGTACATTTTTCTTATTTTACATTATCCTGGCAATCTAGGATCTCCACCCTCATGAATCATATTGTGTGACTAAATAAATCCCCCTACCCTCAATCAGTTATGTGAGCTGATCATGGGACATCTTATCACCATTCCATCTTAGTAACCTTCATTGTACTCTGAATTGGCAAGAGGTGCAGCCAACCCCCATGAAAAGAGGCAAAACAGCAGAAACCTTGTCTGTGGTTATTCTAAACTGTACGATCACCCCTACAATTCCATCAGCAAAAGAGCTGGATCATCATCATCATCATCATAATTTCCTAATGGTGCTGATCACTTACTTTAACTTTTTATAAGCATTACCTTTTCATGTGGTTAAGGCACAGCTTTCTCAGTAATTAACTGACATAGCAACGAGTAGAATTATGTGTAATATAATTAGATGGTTGCTTATTAGCCTCTTAACACATTACTCTATAGGGCCCTTGCTAGATTTGCTTCCTGGTTGATATCTTTTTTTATCCTTGACCATTTCTTAATTGAATTAAGTCATGTTTATGTTTTTTCATCAGAACTTGCCATTCTCAGTCGAAAACAAGTGGCGTCTGCTTGGCATGATGGTGGTGTTCTTCGGCAGTGGCTTTGCATTCCCCTTTATTGTTGTCAGACACCAGATCCTGAAGAAGTAAAGTGGCACAATGGGGCTTTGCAGATGTCCCAGGTAATTATGTTGTCCATGCTTATTAGACATGAAACGGTATGGACGTTTCATATCGAGATTATAGAGACTAATATTATCACGACATTTCTAAAATCTAAAAGAGTGCTGTCATTTCCTTTCACCATGTTTCTGTTGACTCATAACAAACCACTTTACATACTAGTAGACTAGGAGACTAACTTTAGTTGATGCTGGATTCTGGTATATATTCAGTGTTTTTTTTTTCAGCATGGTAATCAAACACAGTTTTAATGGTGAATACAATTTGGAATAGTAATACAAACCATTAGGAATTTTATCGTAAAACCACTAACCGTTTCCATCCCAAATGCTTATAAGGTGAATCACCACCCTTTCTCAGGACAAATGGATTGTATGTTTAAATTTGGTTGCTAAAAATAAGCCTGAAAATTAGCAAGGTAATGTGACAATTTATTTCAGACATTATCAGATTGGAACAAGCTGCTGTCAACATTTGTCTTCAGTTGTTTATGCAGAAATGTTTTTCATCAGTTTTATGCACTCTTATCAGTCTTCATATTTATCATTTTGTGTATTTTTCTCTGCACAGGTCTTGGGCTGGAACATATTTATCCATCAGTTCTGTTAACATAGAAAAATGGGAATCCCTTGCTTGTCTTTGTAAATAAAACGGTCTCAAATGCAACTGACATTTTGTGTTTTGTTTATTTTGGGCTATGTCACAGCATATTGTGCAGTTAACAATTTAAGGTGGGGGGGTGTATGATTTTAAAAGGTTATCTGTGGTAATGATGTTAATGCCTTACATTTGTTTTTGGTTTGCAATTGCATTATAAAGCTGTTTTAAATGAAATAATAAATTACGTTTTCCTTTTTCTGAATGATGCCTATTTATATATAATTTTGCCCCTAAGAGTTTGCCAATACACTAGGAAGGCAATTACTGAGGTAATAGTTGTTATCCTCCATTATATAGCCTGAACACTTAGCGTAAGATATATGGATCTGTTGTAAACTTTAACAATGATTCTAAAAATAAGCCAATGGGTGCTCTGCAAATTCTCTCTTCATACACATTAAGTTATGTGTGCAATTCTGCCAAGAAAAGTAAAGGTTAAAGTGAATCCATTAGGTGCAAAATGGAACTTGGCACTGCCATTCAAACTAGAAAATGCATGAAGAGGCTAAATAGAGGGCTTGTGTAAATGGATCCCATGGTCCCTGCATTAAAGGCTTTCAAGATGTTTTGTTCCTTGGCTCTGCTCTTCACCTAAGCACCACTGAATAACCTGTTTCTCTTCAATGAACCCTCTGCTTGTGGCTATAATTATCCAGGAAAAATATGAAAAAGGTATGCTGGCAAGGAAGTTTTATATTCTAGAAGCTATCCTGTATTTGATGTGCTTCTACACAGGTCCACCTTTTGGCTCAAGTCACATGAAAATAGAGTATAGTTTAATTGATTCCTATATAGGAGCGTCATTAAAGAGTGATGGTTTGAGAGAGAAACACAAGGTGACAGACTGCAAGCATGAGAAACGACATGACATAAACCCTCAGTAAATTTATCCCCGGTGTTGGGAACTTGTAAATCTGTCAGCGGATTTTGTGTTCTCTTGCATATGTAATGAGTGGTTTACTGTCTGCCTTTGGGCTAGAGGAATGAAAGAACCACCCAAGTCACACAGCACTTGCTGGGTTATCAGATGTTTAATGGGGTCAGTGATTGGGGTATTGATTGGGAGTATTGTTCACACTTTGACTAGAGTGGCATTTGTTTGTTTATTTAGGAGAAGAAATGGGTCTTTGTCAGTACACTACCTGTTTGAAGCTCTAACTAGACATGTAACACAACATTACAATAACTGATTAATGCAATGTATCCACCTATACACCTACTGTCATTATAGCACTATTCATCACCTAAACACAATGTTTTCCACAGTCACCCACACCCACATCATCCAGCTTTGCTAAAGCAGCTGGAGATGGGTGTGGGGGCCATGCCTAAGTGTTCTGTTACAGAAATATGAAGTCATTAACACTGCATAATGCAACACCTGCAGTGTGAGTTAACTGCTGTATTTGGTAATGCACTGTTCATAATCTTAGTTTAACTTACCAGTCCAGTGTTTTTGATCATGTTTAGAGCAAACCGTTGTCTGTGCTCAAATGTTTATCTCTGTGGGTTGAACCATGGTGATGAAACTTGTTGGATGATGCCTCGTAGCTCATCCTAGTGTAGGTATTTGTCAGTGCAATAGCAAGTGTAATCTGTTTGAATCTTCAAACAGGAACACAGGCCAGATAAAAGTAAGTTGCATTGTTTAAACAATAAATCCCATGAGTAGCAGTACATTTAAAGTTTGGAAGCAAGTTTGGAAAAGACTCAGAAATAGTCCATAACAGAAATGATCAAACATAGATGCTTACTAACATTTGACTGTAGGTAACAATGAAAATGTTGTATTGGTTTTTTAGTATGCTATGCATGCTGTATGGCACTAATCACACCCTAAACATGTATTTTACTTCATATATTTCACAGTGCAAGCATTTAGACACATTTAGGACTAGGCCTATTCCCTACATTTAGACACTTTCATAAAACAGATTAGTAAGGGTTAGGGAGTAAGGACACATGAACACAAATGAGGCTGGCATTGACATTTTTATCTGCACTCAGACCTGAAAGCAGAAAATGAATCACTTTTAATTTGCTTTTCTTTATTTATTTCTTGTTTAAAAAAAATACATGTTCAGTCAGTGACATTTTGCATCCAACTGATGCTTAAAAAAATCCTAGTTAATGCCAGAGTCCTGTGGTGTTGGCCAATTATACACACTGGTATTATCTGGACAAGGACAAGGCTGCAAGGCATCGCTAACGACTTATTAAAAGCACATAAGGTTGTGCCAGCCAGCAGCATTTTGCGCTGTGGGTGCCCTATGGCAGGCCACAACAGTAGCCTGCATCACATTTTATATAGATGGGCTTGACATAGCCACTGTGTGGCATTTTGAGAAGGCTGCAGGATGAAAACAGGGAAGAAAACGAAGAATACATTACAGGATTACACAGCTAGCATGCCAACTCTTTTGGAGGGGTTTGTCATGCTGCATTTGGGATGCAAGTGGGAGAAATAAAATAGAGGTGAGAATACAGCTATGTTGTCTGTGGTGTTTAATTGATTCATTAACATTTTGGAGGATTCTTTAATATAAATAAATGTATGGTATATCCCTTATTGCATGTGTAATTGTCTGCTATGATGTTTCTTTTTATTAATTCATGTGAAAGAGAGCTAATAAATCACAGCAATGATTGAAGTTCACTTCCATACGAACATGTTCGGTCCAGAAGGCAGCACGTGAAAGTCATTAGCCATGATCCTTGCCAAATCCAGTTAACAATTGCTTCCATACCTCTTCTTGCAACGTACTATAGTATTTTTATGTCCTCGTGGAAATAAGCAAATAGCCTGCTATTTCAAAAGTTTCCAATATCTTTCTCTGGATGTCACATGCAAAACAAATGATGGCCTTGAGAAGATAGCAGGCTTAATTTCATGTCAGAAATGCGTAGCCATCCAAAAAAAGTATTTTATTTAATCCCTTCAATAAGGCATAAACATGACATTCCTGAATGCATGTAATAAATGATGAGTGACACATACTGTAAACATGTTCAGAAAGATATGGAGCAGTATAAGTCATTGTACCAGCCCATCAGAGTGCATATGACACACACACACGCACACACACACACACAGAGCAAAGTTCTAACTAGCTCGGCCATCAGCATGAGGTGCTAGCAGGTGCCTGCTGTCCCAGGCAACACATTTTGACACTGTGCTGTCAGTCAAGAAAGTTTCAAGGGCACACTGAACTCCCCAAGTTTTTTGCCAGCCCATCCCCCTCTCCCTGGCTTCTGTGTTTATCACGCTCTACCTTAAAGATGCTGACTTGTGGAGGAGTGCAAAACTGTCAGAGCAGGAAGATGAAGTGAACACACACCTCCCACTTCGTCAGATAGGGGCTCTACTGCCTCAGCCAGGAACTATACACAATTAGTCCAGAACCTCCAGGGGATCTCTGTTCATGGGAGATGAATGCTCACTGGGTACTGAGTGGACCTGTGTGTGTGTGTGTGTGTGTGTGTGTGTGTGTGTGTGTGTGTGTGTGTGTTTGTTTGTATGTGTTTGAGAGATAGGGGGGAGGACAGGGAGAGAGACTGAGAGAGAGAAACTTTGAATGTTTTGTAATGAGTCAATTTGTAACTACGCACAACTAACAAACTCACAAATCACCAAGCCCATTCCGATATATAATACACGTGTTTACTGTATACTGTATACTGTATACTGTATATATATACATACTGTATATATATACTGTATATATATACAGTATACAGTATACAGTATATATATACATGTATACATCTACAGCCCCAAACATTCACAAATGTTGTTGTCATTCTTTAGTGAAAATGCATGCACTCCACTTTGAGATCGGCCTTTTCAACTGTGACAAGACAGAACAGAAATGTGTCAGAGAGACGAGAAAAAAGACTTTCACTGTCACTTCAGTTTCTTGCACATTCAGTTTGATATGAAAATAATGGGTGCAGAGACCTAGGACTATGGGCAAGATTTGGAACATGCATAATCTCTCCATCCACTTCTGCCCAATTTAGCCCCCAGAACACTCTTCAGTTCAATAATGTAACACTTTACACTGCCATGGTTAATAGGAGCAAGTTTCAGGGTGAGGAAGTTCCCATTTTGAATAATCATGCCCACTTTAGCAGAGGCACTCGTAACAGCCTTATGCGTTATTGCCACAGAAATGCCTCCACGTCTTACCATGTCGATTTGGATACAGTATGTTTGTTCTTCTTGCCTGCTTTTGATAGTGTTTCAAATCTGGCAGTATTTTTTTCTGGTGATTGTAAATTGACACTTACTGACTTGGTTATTTTATTCCTTATGGTTATTTATTTATTTTTTTACATTTTTTTCTTACCTTACTTAAGTGAGTGATTCATGGCAATAGTTTTCAATGAGAGTATAATCTTTTTTGGGCAAAAAACAACATGAATGCATAATACATGTAACTAGTTTGTTGTAATGTTTACCACACTAGTTACTATTCGCATGTTCCCCACACAAACAGTACACATCAGAACATTGTCTGAAGTACCGTTAGGGACTGGGATTGTAATAGGAGAAAAAAGTACATTTGTGTTTTTCAACTCCCACAGATGGAGAGACTACATTTCTGTGCCAGCAAATGTGTCTGTCGACCATTCTGTCCCGCCCTACTGGTGGAGAAATCCAACCCACAGTGCAGTTACAAACAGTTACAGACATTTGCCAAAAACAACAGAAAAACTGTACACCCATAAAGACAACTGGGCAGCTACAATGTCTCAGACACAACACAACTTTTGAAGTGGAGTATGCATGGTTACATCTAACCTGACACGCCATATGGCCATTGTTACACAAACCCATCTGGGAGGTTGTCCTTGGAAACTGTTTGACAAAGGGCAGGCACTTATATATACTTAAATATACTTAGTAGATGACTGGATGAACCATATCTCACGACCTATCATGGGCTAACGCCACCTAATCCATGCCCGTAGCTACCAGTAGTTCCTCATATGATGTTGATTGGTCTGAAGGGTGGTTTGTTCACAAGCGCATAACTAAGCGCATAACACAAGTCTGGCTAGAGTCTCGTAATTGTGATCTCGTGAATCCAGCTGCCTTGCAAAGAAAGGCTAGGTAGTCTGTAATTGTACAGATGCAGTTATGGTCTAAATGGAGTTTACACAGAATGGTCTATTTATTTTTAAATTACAGCTGAATCAGGGCAAACAGGCTGGCCGGCAAGACTTTCTTATAAATTGTTGAATTTTTGTATTATTGCTGACTTCATATAAGCAGTGAACAAACAGGATTGAAGTGCGACAGAGAAAAAAACACATACAATCAAAGATATGCCATATGAACCAGCCCAGGTAGTGAATTCACATTCGTGCGTTTGTTCCCCATGGGGAACTCATACTATCTTAGAGTCTTAGAGTCAGCAGTCTTATAGGTTTTGCAGCACTGTTTACCATATCTGCCAGGTTTTTGTTTGTAGCTCTGCAGCAGTCTCCCAGGATGCCAACAGCATATAGCACATGCTATACCAGACTGGGTAGCCTGATAGCTTCCTCTGCTGGACAAAATAACTAAAATGTATATACAGTAGACATTTTGAGGTTATTACTACAGACAGCTGACAATAAAATGTTCAGTAGCTATGGCTCAACAAGTTTTCAGTTTATAACCTATATCACCCTTTACATAATTATTAGTTTAATTTAACTGTGAATAATCCACTAATAGCCAAAAGCCACAACAATCTGATATAGTGAAATGGCACAGTAAGAGGACAAACACAGCTCGATACTAAAGTGTTTTTGTTAGAATGTTGTGACACAGGTATGGAAGTAATAATAATAGATAATTATTTTGAACAACAGAACAAACACACCAAAAGAGATACAACAAAAGACACACATAGATTAACTCACTATGAATTAAATATTGGCTAGCAAAGACAGAGGAAGAATTGGTGTAGAGGAGTGCAAAATAACACTCAGAATGATGTGTTTCTTTACAGACCAGTCTCTTCCAGGATGTTCTTTAGGCACCACAGATGTTTGGATGAAACTAGAAGGCAGAATCCATGTTGGCAGAAAATCTGTTGGGTTTGCGAATGGTGCCTTTCAAAGCTTGACTGAAGCAAATGGCATCCAGGCCTGTGGCCACAATGTCACTAATCTTCAATATTATGATTATAAACTATACTAATGTATGTTTTTTGTATGTTGGTTATAGGCAATTTAATACTCACAATTCTAATCACAATAAGAAAAATCTTACATGTGAATGTGGCTATGTGTACACTTTAGGGTAGTAACTATTTTCAACATAATTAATTTAACACATTCCAACTGTTAAACATCCCCAGGAAGTGACTTTTAAGGTGTAATGGTGAACATTTTATAGTGAACATCTACATTTTAATAATAATTTTTAGTGGGCAAGGGAGGACAATGTATTCTATGCTTTCATAAATAAGTATTTCCCTTCTTTATGGTGAACTGAAATATCGTTCCATCGACAAAATCATTATTTTGATCTTCATGACAGCACACATTGTTTTAAATTCTATGCTGGTCATAGTACACCAAAATATCCCTCATCATTCCTCCATACCATATGCATTGATAGAAAAGGCCAAGATATCCAATTAATATGCAAGGTGAAAGTTCACATTTCACTGGTGTGTGTCCAATCACAGTGTGTGCCCTGGTTAATTTAGTGAACAAAGCCATGGCATGGGTGGGTGGCCACTAAGGGAAAAAGCCAAGCGTAGAAAGCATGGATAAGGGGAACTATGATAAGAGCATGAAGGAAAGGCTGCGGCCTCCTGACAACTTAGCTTGCATTGGTAATGAGGAATGTGAATGAACAAAAACACTCGCTGAATCTATAATGGGACCGACCAGAGCACTTGGATGTCAGTAGAATGCATGCGTAGCTACAACATAGACCAAAGCCAGCTTCATAGACCCTAAAGGGAGACTTCTGCAAGAGAGAGAGATAGTCTGCAAGTGAACCTATCTTCTGGAATATAATGGCACATTTTTAACTTGTGTTATAGAACCAAATATTATCAGAGCAGCACTACACATTTCTGCCCGGACCAGAGCAAAAGTACATAAAAAAGAATTGCTCTCTGTGATGTGACATGTGGCTCTCCCCATTCCAAAGCAACCACCCAGAATACAGACTGTAAGGCATACTGTAGCTCACTTGACTCAGCCCTAGAAGCCAAGTGACTGTTCTGTTCTGTAATGTGAATTCTGTCTTACTTGTGAAACATGTTAAAATATAAAGAATATAGATATTGCAGAAATATACAATGTTATGAATTTATCGCTAGAAATAAAAGCCCTACTCTGATGAGCAGCATCTATGGAAAATGTCCAACTATAGCCTCTGTTCCTTAATTCACATGACGTAATAATATTTTAAGCCAGAAGAAGTATGCCCCTTCTGGCATCTCAATTATATCTGAATCTGGTATACAGTATACCTCAAAGCTATGGTTTTATTCATCCAAACTGACAGCAAGAAGACTTCATATCAAACTTTTAGAAACGCAAGTTGAAACCTGAAGCCTTAGAAACCGGAATAGTCCACTGGGACTTTCCAATGGGGGATATACATGTTTCTAAAACATTGAAGGTAGTGTATAAGGTGGATTTATATTTTATTATTATTATTGTTATTATATTTTTTTTACTTTTTAATTTAATAAAAATTCTGACCTTGTGAAAGCAGATGTTACAAGAATTTCATTGTAGTTGCATCATTTCCAGTGGAAATCTAACCTTTTGTTAAAGAAAACATCCTCATCTGTATTAACTTGATGCATAATATAGAGTGGCCTAATTCTGAACAAATGTTTTAATCTTACCATGAAAATATTCCCTATGGCTATATCATAATATTTTATTACTTCGGTGTAATTTTCACAGGAAAAAATTGAACAAGGTATAGAGATTTCATTTCCTGCTATGGTCTTTTATACTTTGAAATTGAATTTCATTTACATTCAAAGTCTAATAATATTCACTTTCAATAAGGCTCCGGCTGTTTTACCTTTAATATGATTTCCTTAAGTGTTTTTGCAGAATGTCTACTTTTAATAGCTTTTTCAAAGGGTTTTGCTGAGTTGAAATGGGTGTTTGTGGCACCTATCTTATCTCTCCCCACCCAGACTTCTCTGTTTTAAATACCACCACTTTACCAGAAATCTAATTAAATACGTTTCTATTGTTAGCAAGATTAAAATTGAAGCTTGGTGCAAAGGCAGATAGTGACATGGGAATGGCAGCCAAATTAAACTATTTTCTAACATTATTTTTGTATTTCTGTCTCTTAATTGGGTTTATGTTCTTTTTGAAAACATATAAAGCACTAATTAATTCAGTTTCATTTGGTAAGGTATGGTCCACCAATGGTCTAATTAAGTTTCAGTGATCAGTAAAAGAAAAGCCTAATAGTGTGATATCTCACAATGCACCACTGTGTTTAACCTCTGGCTGATTTTCATTGAATTCCTCACATGTGAAATGTATTATATGTTTATTACAATCACACATAAATACAATATTGTATACTGTCTTTATTAATCTTGTGGAAAATCCTATACCTTGACCAGACATATAATATAGACACAAATAAACAACCAGAGTAAATAAATAATCATAATTGTCTCACAATGTCTTGTTTATAGTCTCAACAATTACATGTGTTTAAAATATGAAGTGAAAGCTAGTGGCCTTCATGCACCCTGGTAAGACAGATGCAGGTTACATGAGGAAACTCTATAGAGTTTTGTAAACATATACTGCCACTGAGCATCCAGCCAACCATTATACCGCTGGCCTCCGATCCCAAGGGCCTCCTCCGCCGCCATCTGTGAATGAAGCAACGGGAAGTTGGGAGTCTCTGGAAATGCTGAATCAATTGTGCCCTGCCAGCTGCAGGAGCAGGAGGAGCAGAGGAGAGGGAGGGGAAAGGCAGAGGGAGATAAAAGCACAAGTAGCATAAACGCAAGAGGTAATGAGGACGAGAGGATGTAATGACACCTATCAAAGAATAGTGTGGCGTGCAACATATGCCTACGTAAAATATGTAGGACTGTTGCAAACCTGATGAGACAACAGCCCTGTCAAAATGAGACTCCTCTGAGTCGTCGTTAGCCGTATCCTAGCTTCTCACGAGCGGTTCATGCATTTCTAGGGGCTCAGCCTGGATTGCATCAGTACAAACCAACTTCATACTATAGCACAGGCTTCAGTAACAACAGCCAGTGTTACTTCAGTTTTGAGCAAAAGAGAGACACAGAGTCTACATACTGTATACAAAACAGTCTGAGTTGCAGCTCCAAAGTTGTACCATTTTACTATTCATATCACGTATTTGACCTCACCATGTTTTATTTTCATACAAATGTTTGTGTGAGCTATTTGCTGTATGTGTACAGTATCTAACATTGGTCACTGTTTATGTATGCATATACTATGTACTGTATATGTCAGTGGTGAATGTCTAATTTAAATAAAAATGTAAACCAAAAGCCTAAGTGAAAGCAGCTGCAAACATGGCCACCCTTAAATCTGTGTATTGGATAGCACAGTGGAGGAAAACACACTGGCACGCCGGAGATGATATTATATTATGCATTTCATGAAATAGCAAGTGTGTTATGGTAACAGTCAGATGCTGCTCTCTCTTCCGTAGCTATGGGCAAAGCCGAAGTCAACGAGAGGAGGCAGAAAGTGGCAACTTTAATGCATGACTGAATGATTGACAGACTGGCTGACTGACTGACTGACTGACAGCGGGCTTGGGGACTTAAAGGGAAGGGGGGAGGGTGAGGGGAGTTGGGAAAGGACAGAAAAGACTGCTGCTCCTGCAGACACCACAGGGAATGGGAGTGAATGGAAGGGCGTGGGGTCAGAATGTGGGAGACAAATGTCTTCTCTCGACCTTTCAGTGGAGTTGCACAATAATCCACAGAGGGGGAAAGTTAGTTGGCCATAATATTAAACTGTTCACAATACAGAAGAGTACACTGCATTCTATTAACTGTGCCGAGATGGCAGTCCTGTACTTATAGTAGGTGCTATACTTGTTTCAGATGCATTTTATTTCACTGTAAATTATATATTGATATACTGTATACTGTGTGCTGTGCATATGTGTGTGTGTGTGTGCGTGTGTGTGTGTGTGTGTGTGTGATTTAAAATGTTGGTACAGTATGTGACTTAAAATTATTTATATATTCATAACTAAATCTGCACCATACTACTACTTTAATAATAATATCAATTTTAAACAATCATATATTCTATATATACAGGTATATTATACAGTATAGTTCTATTCATATATAGTCTTGATTTGAATCTACTACCCTCCCAGAAAAAAACAATCATCATTTGTACTTCAAACTGATATTTCTTAGTTTGAAAACTCTTATAATGAGCAGCAATAAAAGGTAACATTATTTATTCTCCGGTGTGTGTTTCTAATCTAATTAACCTTTTTGAGTTTGCTAAAAATCTATCTTTATCCCTTGTGATGTCCTCAGGGTCAAAATTATCCAAATCACTAGCTCTTTGTGGCAGATAGAAGGTGCTAAACCTAATTCTATATGATGTGCACTGATGGGACAATAAGGTGTGAGTTTGAAACCCGAGGACAATAGGAGGGTTATAAGGCATGAAAAAACAACACAAATACATAAAGAAAAAATGTATCAAGAAATCAATACACACACCAGTGACAATTAAAAAACCCACAAAATCATACACAATCAGATGGTGGTGCCAGGTGGCCAAATACTATATTTTCATGGACATCACAAGGGATAAATACATTTATGATTAGCGAGGCAATGCAGCACTTTCAAGACTTGGCGAATATCACACAGCCAAATGCAAGGAATCTGGACACTTACAGTTATAGTTTTTGACATCAAACCAAAACTGTAACATTCGCAGCAGTAACCTGTGATTGTCATTTTAACCAAAATGAGCACTGTGAAAATACCTTACAGCCAGTCGTGCTGGAGAAAGCTTGTTGATATTTGTACTCAATAAAATCAAAACACCTCTTCTTTCAGTGCTAGAGGGTGTTCCCTCAGAAGACCCTTCCCACATATTACAAATGCATTCTCAATGCTAGGATATTGTTGTGTGGTGTGGTCTGCACCACTGTGTTTGTGTATTTACAGTGTGTGGAAGAACTGTATAGAAACACCTTTTTTTTTCAGCACACAGGAAGGGCAGCTAGCAGACCGTGAGAAGATATTCATGGTATATGACAAAAAGTGTATTACCTTACAATCACTGATTGTAATTTAATTGGATAATTTCCACTTCATTGCTACTCCAACAAAATGGGCACATTTCTAGATGCCTGGTGTCTTGTATACCTTGTATTGTACCATATTTTAACCAAATTGAAAATTAGATTTGAGTTTTGTCTACTGACATTTCAATGTGTCTGAGTTTAAGGTTGCAGTGAGAAGTGAGGGCCTTCACGGCACTTTAATCTGTTTCATCGGCTACAGCAGATGAGCTGGCGTGATAGACTGGTTACTGGCGCTGCCTGTCATTGTGGTGTGCGATGTACCCTGATCTACATCAGTCTCGGCATTAAGTACTACCTCATGGCCTGAGTAATTATCTGATGCTTGGCTGCAGCCTGCCAAAGAGAGAGCCGGAGATGTATTGTATCAGTGGGGACGTACCATTTCTGCTGGTGAATAATTCATTTGTTACATTGCTGTACAGATTATTTGAATGATGCGTTTTTGGGTGGAATTGTCTCTATCATGGTTAGACCACCAGTATGCTGTGGTATTAACTCAAGTAACACAGCTCCCCCAGAACTCAAAAGGCCTTTTACTGAAATACAAAGCACTCAGTTCGGGGTGGTGGTGGAGGGGAGGTGGGGTCGTGAAAACAGATGTTCATGATGGATTCACCAACAAGAAATTCCCGGATACATATAGAGGAGTGTACCTTTAATTCTAAAATGCCATGTATTCCCTGGGCCTTTCTCACACCTCACACCCACTCACTCTCATGCGGTGCTGTAGTGTTATTGGAAGGTAAACAGCAGTGGCAAGGGGAAAATCCTTTCCATAATTTTCCACTATTTGTACTCAAACCCTCTGATGCAGATCTTGATGAAAATATGGTCACAGTCTGCTGGATTGAGTTGGTCCACTGCTATCACACACAGCAACACTTCATCCCTAATAACCTTGCCTATAACTTCCACTAAATATCTGCATATGAGACATGCCAATCAGTTCTGCACTGAATGATAGCCTATTGGTCTACAGTTGGTTGAGCAGAATGCAGTTTACAGTTGGTGAATGTTATAATGCATGTTATAGTGTTCCACTGAATCCAATGGGGGAGAGAGTTCAGTATATTCAACACCGCATCATAACACAAAGACACATTAATAACCACCATTGAGTCTCAGAAATGACTTATGAGGTTGTAAAAAGCATCATCCCTGGCAAACTGTGCCATAACATAATCAATTCTGGGACTGCACAAATACGTGTCACTTTATTATACAAATAATAAATGAACATTAGGCAGCTGGTAATGCAACCAATTTATCTTTGTGAGGGTCGCTAATGGCACAAAACACTCAGTGTGAACTCAGTGGAGAGAACTTCATACATTTGGGTATTATCCATTAAAAATTGAAATGCAATCAGTGTTTTAATCTTCAGCTGTGACTCTTTCGCTAGAGTCAGTGGTGCTGAAACAACAGCCAGCTCAATCTAATATCAATTCATCATACAGGGTTGTGCCTACTGGACGAAACTGCTGAGACAGAGAGATGAGGGGCAGCAGATGAGTTTTGCCAGCGGCATGGGATTCTAAGTTGCGACAAATGTGGATTGATTTCTCTCAACCTTATTGGAGATTTAACAAACTGTCCTCCTATACCCAGCCGTTTTATCATCATTGATATAACAATGAATATAAGTATACCACATTGAACTCTACTCGACCTTCTTTGAGTGATGACAGTCCTCTGCATCTCAGATGTCCTTGCTAGTGTACTTTGTTAGCTTCCCTGTGCTCATTAAATATCCCCTCATTATGCCACGGGCATTGGGACATCGTGGCTCTCAATTGTCTGCGGATGGTATTAAATACCAGAGAGGCTTGGACTGACTGTTATAGCCACACCCATCCCTTCATAATGAAATAGCCAAATTATTAGTTGGTTTCACAGACATTCACCTCAGCACAGCTCCAGCCACAATAGCGCGATGACTCACATTAACAGAGAGGCTCGAGCCCTGTCTGATGGGTGGATGAGTTTATGTGTGTGTGTGTGTGTGTGTGTGTGTGTGTGTGTGTGCACCCTCACGCACATACTCACAGACATGCACACAGTATGAACAGTGCCACACATCGTGTTCCTCACGATTCAATAGCTCAGTAAAGCCCAGACATCGTAAACAGGATTTATGTCGTTTAATTAAGCTTTTGTACAATTACATTTATTTACAGCTGCATGATGCATGCTATGGGGTCTCTTAACAGTATAAGCTAACCAGAGGGGCCGTAATTTTTGTCCTTTAGTTCTCATTGTTCCCAGGATTTGAGAACAAGCATGTACCTCAGCATGTACTGCACAGTACATAATATCAAATACATTGTAATTCAGAATAAATTAATTTCCCATGTGTTCAGCTACTACCTCAATCTTGCCGAGGTAGTAGAGGACTGAGATCTGATCATCATCATCAGCCTTCATGTATATCGATGCTATTTTTTTTGCCTTTGGTGAATTTGTAATTCAAAATATATTCTCAAAATATAATCACTTTTCTTTCAGAGTAACTGCTCATAATGCACCGCGTGTCTACATTTGGTCTACCCTGCTAATGCATATTCAATGCAAGATCAAATATATAATGGTGATATATTCTGATGTCATTTGCATGCAGAGTGTAACTCTAGGAACCTCAGCTTTGGTGTAACAGTGACCTCTACTGCACACAGGTCTAATAACGTGGACAAGAAACTACTCACGAGCTTATCTGCTGTTTGTTAAGGCATAGAAAAAGTAGATTCTGCGTGGCAGTTGATAACAGTTTGTGTTCAAGCAGCAGCTGCCATTTCAGTAACCTATTCCCATCTTTGTACCAAGTACCACCCCAAAATTATGGTGTCTGTTTGTTCAGTTGGCCAGATGTGGAAAAGGAAACACTGTCCCTATTGTATCTATTGTGACCACGAGGAAATATCTCCTATCTAGACTGAAGCTTATGTCGCACACCAGTGATCAAATCCTATACATTGTGATCGCCCAATACACATAGAAGTCACATTCAAACTATCTATTATATAAACGGGGTTACTTGGTAACACATTGGTTTATTGTTTAACAATGTTACACAGCGATAGAAAACATCCTAATGTGCTAAAATGTACTATTTACACTGAGGACTGCCGTTCTCGTATGGTATTATACAAATGACCAGTAGAGGGGGCATTACGCACACTTTTCCTCTGCATAGGCTTAGACATCCTACGATGTAAAAGGTCAAATTTTGATTGCATTTTGTAGTCTATATATAAGCCTATATAGTCTTATGATTAAATATTGTCAACTGAACACTACAGAAATATACAGCATTACAAATAACAGTAAGACTGCCTTCTTTTGGAAGATTTCTTTTCTTGTGCACTGACAAGCTATTAATCAATTTAGACCAGTGAGAAACCCACAACATATATTTTTCTTCTTTTGAGGATCAAGCCATGCTCTTGGCTCCTAGAATAGCCCACTGTTTGCTATTTTATTTGTGCAGTGTGCCCTCTTGTCAACCTTTCTGAATAGGAGGGAAGACGAAACTAAGCTTGGAAATGCAACAGGCCCTGAGGCGGCATGGCTGAATACAGAAGCCTTCTTCTCATTATGGTCCTCTTGGATGCCACTGGGCCTGGGGAGGAAAAGCTAACACAAAATAATGAAATAGAGAGAAGAAACAGAGGGATGGGTGAATAGAGAGAGATTATATTTCAGACCAGAGAGTCTGGAGATTATACAGTAATGTCGCACAAAGTTGTTCAGAGAATATGTATTGTAGACAATCACTGTTTAAGGTCATGCAGTATAGGCCAACGTGTATGTACAGTATATTATGTCAGTCAGTCAGTCAGTCAGTCAGTCAGTTAGTTAGTTAGTTAGTTAGTTAGTTAGTTAGTTAGTTAGTTAGTTTGTTTGTTATAAAGTTGACTCGAGTGAAGTTCTAGGCATAAGCATAATTGAAGTAAATATGATGCCCCCGACCACATTTTGGAGTGCCTCAGTAAGATTTTAGATGTATGTTTCTAACATTTCAGAAAACATGCTTTCAACAAGTATTCATTTAGCCACTACAGTCAAAAAATGCATTGTTAAAAATAATGATGAAAATTATGTCGATGATGAAAAAAACACATATCTGCTGATCAGGATTATAAACCTTATCTGCTAGAGGAGAAATAAAGTCTAAAGTCATATTAATGAATCCGCAGAAGACACCAAGATCTTCAGTAAGGCATTCTTTATCTTAAATCTCTTAGTTTTGAGTCAAACAAATCCATTGAGGAATGGCTGAGAAAGTAAATTTTCGGTACATTAAAAATGTATCAAAACTTTAATTGGGAGTGCTGGGAGCGATTCCATATTCTCATTAAGTTTACTGGTGAGGTGCAGCAGATGGGCAGTGTCTGCGCACATGTGTGTATGTGTGTGTGTGAAAGAGAGAGAGAGAGAGAGAGAGAGAGAGAGAGAGAGAGAGAGAGAGAGAGAGAGAGAGAGAGAGAGAGAGAGAGAGAATGCAAATGGATTTGTGTGAACATACAACTCATTTCAAATGAAGTTTTACCCCTGAAACAAAAAAGAAAAGAAAAAAAGGCAAACCCCTGTCAAGACACTTATGTAGCATTCTGCAAAAAGGGGACACATTAGCTTAGCTTTTAGATTAGTTAAAACCCTTGTGATGTCCTTAAAAATATTGTATTAGTGCCTTCTATCTGACACAAAGAGGTAGTGATTTGGGTAATTTTGACCCAAAGGACATCACAAGGGTTAAAACAAATCAAGTTTACTTCATGTTATTTTCATCAATTAAGTAGAATGGTGATAGTACTGTGTGGTATATGTTACAATATAGTTAAAATTACTGTATATTGGATTATTTTTTTTTTAGCCTAGTTTAGAAGAAAACAAATAGGTTTCGTTGGATGAATATCCTGCCTCATTTAATGGCTTGCCCTAGATTTTCCCACCTGCAGTGCCATTATTTTTTGCCGTGGTGCCTAAGACACAACGACTCTTGCAGTAAAGACAAAACCAAATCTTCTCCTGTGTTACTCATGTTACTCAACAGCTCATGGGAGCTGTTCTTGTGAGACACAAGTTCATCACATTGCATGCAACATATTTTATCATATAGACCCCAGAGAGAAGATTACCAAAAACAGATACGAGGGGCTCAGTTCACCGCTCCAAGGGCTTGATTTATAATGCAATCAGTGTTGTAATCTAAATTTGTTTTACATTATTCATGCATGAATGTACTTATTCAGCAGGACAAATTACTTGTTATCGAGTTGCAAAATGATGTAAGCATCACTGGCAAAAAAAGTATTGCGCTATTATTGTCCTGATATCACAGCAAAGGAGATCAAACTACAAAATAGCTAATCAGATAGAAGGCAAACTTTAATATCAGGCAGCTACTACCACAATGGTACATGCAGAGGTGTGTGTATCTCCAGTTTCCTCAACAGTAGACTAGTCAATAGCAATGAAAAGACTTGCCAATTAAAGTACATTTTTGGTCTGCCTCTCATTAAAATATTATCTCTTTATTGTATGCTTTATGCTTTTAAGGTTCTCGCTGTTCTTCCCAATTACTCTTGAACTATTTTGTGTTATGTTGGAAGGAAATGCAGAAATTTTTATTTTACAAAAACAACAGTACATTATTTTACCATTTTCATATTCCTAACAAGCCACTACTCTGGATCTATTCGTGTCTAAGCTGTACAACCTGGAGTGTGTTTTGAATTATGTCAGCTGTTAACCTCTTGCGTTAAAGGTGGATGGAGTCATGATGGCAAAACTACCCTAAGAGGTGCATCAGGTCCAATGTCAAAATAATTGTGTGGACAGTGAAATAAAATGTCCCCTGCTTACAGTAATACTTGCAGGTCACTGTGAAATAGGCCCATGCACTATTTCGTGCAATGGGTACATAAATAATGGAAAGAAAAAGAAAAGGTCTGAAGTCAGTGCTAAATAGGCACTATGCTAATGATCCTCTTCTCATATTCACATACAGAGAGAGAGAGAGAGGGAGAGAGAGAGAGAGAGAGAGAGAGAGAGAGAGAGAGAGAGAGGGAGAGAGAGAGAGAGA